>JAIPRL010004879.1:0-35283 GCA_025469235.1 Pemphigus obesinymphae | reverse complement strand
TCAGGACTTTCTCCTATCAGTACTATATCATCTGCAAACAACATGCACCATGGTACCTCCCCCTGTATATCCTTTGTTATCTCATCCATTACCAGGGAAAATAAGTAAGGACTCAAAGCTGAACCCTTATGTACCCCTACTCTAACCCTAGAATCCTCAGTTTCTCCACACAGACTTCTCACTCTTGTACTCGCCCCTTTATACATATCATCAATTATGTTCACATACACCTTTGGTAATATTTTCTTCATTAATGCCCACTTTAAGATCTCCCTAGGAACCCTATCATAATCCTTCTCTGGATCAATAAATATCATACACAATTTCTTTTTCCTTTCTCTGTACTTCTCTACAATCTGTCTCACACAAAATATTGGCTCTATTGTTGACCACCCAGGCAAAAACCCAAAATAATTTCTAGTAACAGTTGTTTCACCTCTTACCCTTTTATCTATTATCTTTTCTCAAATATTCATACTGTGGCTCATAAGTTTTATCCCTCTATAATTTCCACAATCCTGTACATCTCCTTTACCCTTGAATATTGGTACTACACAACTCTTCCTCCACGCTTCTGGAATTATTCCTTCTACTAGTATCTTATTAAAGAACTTTTTCAGCCATTGTATACCTAAACTTCCTAATACTTTCCACACTTCTACTGGTACTCCATCCCATCCCACTCCTTTCTTATTTTTCATTTTTATCACAGCACTCCACACTTCCTTTTCCCTTATTAAATCTACCATACCCAAATTCCACTCTAACCGATCAATTGCCTCTCTCGGAAATTCCTCATTTAATAATTCCTCAAAATAGTCTCTCCATCTCTTTATTAATTCCTTTTCCTTTGTTAACACCCTCATATCTTCATCTTTTATACACCAAACATTTCTAAAGTCCCTGGACTGTTTTTCTCTTTCCTTAGCCTGCCTGTACACTTCTTTTTCTCCTACTTTAGTTCCTAATCTCTCATACAACTCATCATATTTCATTAATTTAGCTTTACTCACTGCTCTTTTTGCTGCTTTAGATAAACGTTTATACTCTACCCAATCCTCCCTCTTTCTGTTTTTCTGCCATTTTTTAAACGGTATTTTTTTCTTTGATATTATCTCCTGTACTTCTTCTGCCCACCACCATGTCTGCTTATCCTGTGGCATATTACCTCTACTCACGCCCACGACTTCCTTAGTAACTTTCTTAACACCCTCTGCTACTTTTTTCCAAATTTCGTTTATATTCCCTTCCATGTTCCACATCCCTGTACCAATTAGCTTTTTTATAAATACTTTTTCATTTTCACCCGTTAGTTTTCACCACCTAATCCTCGGTTCCTTAACTATATTTTTCTTTTTGTACACTCTCTTTTTCCTACACCAAATACCCATAACCATTAACCTATGTTGTGTTGTCACACTTTCCCCAGGGATCACCTTACAGTTCTTACACTGTTTCGAACCCCCTCTCTTCCACATAAAATAATCAATTTGTGATTTGTTCCCTCCACTCTTATAATTTATATAATGCTCTTCCCTCTTCCTAAAATAAGTGTTCACAATTGCTAATTCATATGCAGATACAAAGTCAAGTATTTTTTCTCCAGCCTCATTTCTTTTTCCATACACATACCCTCAATGCACTCAATCATAATCTATTCCATCACAGCCTACATGTCCATTTATATCCCCACCAATTACAATATTCTCATTTCCTTGTAATCCTTGCATTACTTCATCCATCTCTTGCCAGAACCCCTCTTTCTGACTTTCTTCACTTCCCACTTGTGGAGCATACGCACTTACTATATTTAATACCTTATCCTCTAATATTACTCTCACTAAAATAACCCTATCACTTTCTCTAATCACCTCTACCGCTTTTCCTTTCATTTCTTCATCTAATATCACTCCCACCCTATTCCTTATACTAGTCCTTCCTGAATATATGATTTTATACCCCTCACCAATTTCTCTTGCTCTCTCCCCTATCCACTTTGTTTCTTGCACAAAACAAATATTCACATTCCTCCTCGTCAAAACTTCTTCTAACTCCATACTCCTACCTGTCAATGTTCCTACATTCCACGTACCTACTCGCACTTTGAGCCTTTCCTGCGTATTATATATTCCTATATAAATAATTATTTATTTTACTTTATACTTTAAATATCATTATATCGAAAAGTCTTACATTAAATATATATTTACTTAAAACATATATACTGATTAAATTGCCAAAAAATATTATTGAAAGGAGTGAATTCTATTAAATGTATTAACATTTAAATAATCTGACAATCTAGTACCCAGGGAATGTAAAATAATATATGTCATTAGCAAGGAAATGTACAAAGCATTGTCAATAATTTGTAACCGATATTATAAAATAACATAATGTTTACATTTCAAACAAATTTTCAATTCAATATTATACTACATTATAAATCATTATATCAAAAAGTTTTACATTAAATATATATTTACTTAAAACATGTATACTGAATATAATAACAACCACAATAATTACTTTACGAAGATGAACCAAAGTGAATCTTATTGGAACAGTGTTCCCAATACTATTTATTTATGCCAGAGTTATAGTGAAGTAAAAATTAATTGATTTCGACAAAATTCTTATTCAGCGTTTCGTAATAAATAAATAAATAAATAATAGAACAATCACAATGACATAATATAAACACAGTAAATAGGTTATTGTGAAAATTTTACTTTAGTAATTGAGTAACTGTAATTTGTTTCGTTAAAATTGATAAGCGATAGCCATGGTTTTATCGAACATTATTCCTTCGATATATACCTAGGGCATATTAAATTATGTATATAATATTATAAGGAAGTGTACATATCGTCATTAATAATTTGTAACTTATATTATCAAAAAACATCATGTAAAAATTTCAAAAATATTTTCAATTATATATTTTATGACTTTATAAATCATATAATTTATAAGCAATAGCCATGGTTGTATTAAACATTAGATATTCCTTCATTGTATTGCATAAGTTCTAACAATAAATCATATACATTTGAATATTGCTTTAAAAATGTACTGAGCTTAATTTAAAAAAATTTTAAACATATTTTATTCTAGATGAGTGTGTATTTGGATATAGTATCAAGCTTATTCTTCGATTATTTGTACCATAATTAATTACCTCCATTTTCGGCAGTTACTATAAAACAGGATTTATTAATTTATAAAACATAATTATTTATTAAGTACAATTAAACCTAAGAAATTTATTGGTAATTTAAACTAAAAATTTATATATATTATAAAATATAACAATAATTATTATAAATATAAGTAAAATGAATATTTATTATAGAATATAATTATAACTTATTAGTTACAACTAGTTTTAACTGTATGATCTCACCAGGTTAATAATATATAATATATTTAAGTAAAATTAAGAGATATTATAAAAAATACCCGAATTTTAATAACGGTTGAAACTTATTGTTACTCATAATTTTTTTTTGAATTCTCTCAGCCCAAATTTCGTTTAATAGGTATATTATATTTCCTTTAATTCATAATCTTGTATTATACTTAATACAAAAGATTGAAAATTTGAAAAGTTTAATTTTAATCTAGATTGAGTTACATTTTTTTTACAGAATTGATTTTTATAACGGTAATTTATAGAATTTAATCGTTGTGAGAAAATAATTAATTTTATTATTAATAAATTATAATTAATATTAAAAATAATTAATTTTTAATTATTTATTATTATAATTAATTTATTAGATAAAATTTCTCTGAGGGCATATTTAGATACTGTTTGGATATGGTTTAAAATATATAACTAGGTATGTATATAGAGATTTTCAAAAGAAATTAAGATAATGAAATTACGAAAAAAAATAGTATATTTAGTTTATTTTATATGTACTGGATTATATTAGATGTTTTAACAATGGAATAGCTGATCTCCTAGGACCAAGGTCATGTTATATTATGTTTATGATTCTCGTAGAACTTTACAAAGCATTGTTCTTAATTTATCACATATATTAGCAGGGGGTTATATTAGTATGTATTACACATGTCCCTATCCCTTAGAGTTATCCCGACTATTTTACGACAAAAAATAAGTGCACTGTGACAATTAATCCAAAAATAAACCTCATTTTCCGGTTCTCATTTGATATTAAATATATTCAAAATACCGAATAATATATAAATATATCTTCCCTAGAAAAGCCTTCGAGTCTGAATAATATGGGATAGGTGGAATGGAGTTTTGAGAAGAAATATTACTATTTTTTTGTAGGGGGTGGATTCATCTGTATCTACGTATTTTTTAGATGACTTAATGGCATATTAGATTTTTGAAATATTCATTAAGGGCAGCCCAACGATATAAATTTGAACCTGTTCAATGTTCGGTTAGGTAATTTTAAAAATTTTACATTTATACCTAGTTTAAGCAAATACGAGATGGGTAACCCAAGATACCTTGAGAGTTATTCTTGCAATATTTCAAACTGATACGATGAACGTAAAAAAAATTGGGGTTATATATCATAACATAGGGTCGTAGTGGATGCCTACATCACATAAGGTCATTTTCGGTTAGCTCATCCAATTATTTCCTGTGTTGTGTTTACTTACCTCCTTCCAGCCTTAACAATGTTTACTGTGCACACTTGGCTTCTGTCGAAGCTCTTATTCACCGTTACCTATCACGCACATTTATTATTTGTGGTGACTATAATCTCCCATTTCTCTCTTAGTCTAACGACATACATGGACTTCGCTATTTTTCCAGAATAACTGCCAACATCTTTATGTTCCTGAATTCTTTGCTTTTAACGGATTCTTTCAAACGAATGATTTTCCCAACTCACATGATTAACTTCTGGATCTTGTCTTCACCAACTCGACGTCTGTTTCTGTTAATCAGACTTATGAGTACGCCATACAGTTATCACCAATGCCTTTCCATCTCGATTAGTCATACTTCTCCTCATTTATCTTTCTCTCCAATTCAGTCCTTTTTCAATTTCCAAAAAGCTGACTACTTTTCCATAAAGTAATTTTTTAATTCATTTAATTGGTCATTTACCTTCTCTTCTCCCTCTACGAATGAGGCCATGTCAGTTTTTTATGACGCTTGACACTCTTCCATCTTATAATTTGTTCCTAAAGTAACCTACCGCTCCTCTTCCTATCCACCCTGGTTCAATAAAAAACTTATAAACATTGTAAAAAGGAAAAAACGCGCCCATTCTAAAATCAAATTGACCCAGTCCCCATCTGACTACCAAACTTTTTCTTCTTTTCATGCCCACTTCAAACACCTCTCCCGTAAGTACTATCATAATTTTCTTTCTCGTACGGAATCTCTCCTTAGTCACAATCCACGTTCCTTCTGGTCCTTTGTCCGTAAAACACGCTCCTCGCCGTCTATCCCAACTAATGTTACATTTAATGGTCACACAAGTTCAAACCCCTCTGAAGCAGCCAACCTATTCTTGAATTACTTTAGTTCTGTTTATTCTCCTACCTCAACCTCGGACCCATTTCCCTTTACTGCCTCCCACTCTTTCTCACTACCTAACTGCGTCAATTTGTCTACTGATGATGTTTACCAGGGTCTAACTAATTTTCATAATATCAAATCCATTGGTCCCGACGGTATCCCTGGTGATTTCCTTTATCAGCTACGGGATGTCATTTTCTACCCACTCACTATTTTATTTAATAAATCCCTTAATTCTGGCGTCTTTCGATCTCCATTAAAACTTGGCTCAATTACTCCTATTTTTAAATCTGGCGATAATTTTGACGTCTGTAACTACCGCCCTATTACAATCCTCCCTCACTTATCAAAACTGGTAGAAACACTAGTGCAAAAATACATTCATCCTTCTTTAAATCATATAATTTTTGAGAATCAACACGGTTTCCATCCGGGTAGCTCAACCACTACTTGCAACTTGGTTTTCTCTAATTATATTTATGACTTGTTCCGCCAGAATAGCCAAGTTGATGTCACATATACTGACTTCTCAAAAGCATTTGATCATGTCGATCACACTCTTTTAATAAATACTCTTGACCTACTTGGTTTAGGTGATCCCCTTCTCTCCTGGTTACACTCTTACCTCGAGGATCGAAAACAATATTTTGTCATCCATGGTAACTCCTCCAACCCTTGCACCCCAAATTCGGGTGTACCACAAGGTACTGTACTTTTTTCACTTCTCTTTTCCCTATTCGTAAATTCAGCCCCATCAATCCTACGTTTTGCCAAGCTACTTACCTTCGCTGATGATATGAAATTGTTCTTTCAGATAAAGTCCGAAAACGACTACTCTTTACTCCAAGCCAACCTCAAACGCTTAGTTACCTGGGGTGAAGCCATAGAAATTAAGTTGAATATCTCCAAATGCTCTGTCATGACTTTTTCCCGTCATCGATCAGCTATAAACCATACCTACTTCATTCACGACCTTCCTCTACCTTCAGCTGGTGATTCCGTTCTTGATCTTGGTTTCATCCTTACTCAGACACTTTGTCCTGGCAAACATATAGAGACACAGTGCTATAAAGCACTTTAACTTCATGGTTTCATTTTTCGGATATCCCGTGAATTTCACCTCTCTTCCTCTTTAAAAACTCTATATTGTTCCTTTATTCGCCCAATTGTTCAGTATGGCTCTGTTATCTAGAATCCAGTCACATCCTCCCATAAAATAACACTTGAAAGAGTACAAAGAAAAATTTTACGCCTGGCTGCTTTTGTTCTTCATATTCAATGTCCTTCTCACGACTACACTCCAGTCCTAGAAGAACTCTCCCTCCTCAGTTTGACTGACCGCCGGCACCAAACTAATTTAAATTTCCTTTCAAATATCCTTTCCGGCCGTATTGACTGCCCATCCATTCTTTCTCTCATTAAATTTAAAATACCTTCTCGCTACACTCGCCCCTGTACAAAATTCCACATTACTTTTTCCAATTCAAACTATCAGTCTAACTCCCCATCAATCCGTCTTATGCATATTGCTAATGAAGCACCCTCACATTTCCTCTAAAAGAAAAAAAAACAAAACGCCGTGTTTCTGATAATGTTACTTATTTAATTTACCATATTTTAAGTATTTGATATATATATATTGTTTTTTTTCTCTTCACTATACTTCATCATGTAAAAAGCCGTTTGATGTTTATTATTTATAAATAAATAAATAAAATAAAATAAAATCATACTAATTAAACATTACATTTCAAGCTCTGTTTTAGACTACCTTTTCTATTATTATTCTTATTATTATTTATTATTTCTATTATTTATTCTTAAATATAATCAAACTTATTCTTCGTAAATATATTATACCATTCCTACTTATTTTTGTCATTTAAATCGTTTAACCTGTTTATTGATTTATAAATTTAGAAACAACAATTATTGAATATATTTAAAATTGAAAAATTAATTATTTCAAAAACTGTAATACTCTTATAAAAATAAAATAAAAACATAATAAAAAAAATAAAAATATTTAAATATATTAAAGTAAAATTAATATATATTATAGAAAATTTATGTTAATGACTTACGGTCGATATGTGTTCTTTATGATTTTTTGAATACTCATTGCACATATTGTATTTTAAATTTATACTTATTTTATTCAAAATTATTGCTTTTAATTTTTGCATGAGATTGACGATTTTGAATAATTTCATTTAATTTTAATTTGTCATATACTATTCTTATAAAATACATTTTTATAATTGTAATTTATAGAATTTAAGCATTGTGAGAAATTCATTGACTTTTACATTAAGTGTATTATTATTTTGATACAATTTTTAGATATAAATTTTCTGAGGTCAGATTCAGATACCGTTTGCATAAACCTATAAATAATATTACTAGGTATTTGTATAGATTTTTTAAAATAAAAGTTAGTTGACGATACTTTGCTTAAAAATGTTTATTAAAAGGAGTGAATTCAATTAAATGTAATAACATTGAAACAATCTGACATCCTAGGATCCAAGGCATGTTAAATTATGTTTTTGATTATCAAGGAATTGTATTAAGCATCGTTAATAATTTGTAATCTATATTATAAAATAACATCATTAAATTATACATCATTACTTCAAAAGTCTTAATATAAAATAAAATATTTATTTGCAATATTTATACTGGATATCAAAACTACCACAATAATTACTTAGATGATGCTGAACCATAATGTATCTCATTGAACAATATTCACAACACAATTTATTCCAGAGTCATAGCAAAACACAAATAAATTGATTGTGGCAAAATAGTTATTTAGCCTTCCATAATAAATAAATAATAATAAAAACGTATAAAATGAGATAATATCAATACATTATATAGGTTATTGTGATATCCCATATCAGAAATTGAATATCTATAATTTGATTCATTTATTTTATAAACAATAGTAATGGTTTTATTGAATATTTTTTTTCAAATGTATTGTATAAATTCTGACGATGAAATATATAAAATTGAATATTATAGTAAAAATGTACTGAGCTTAGGTAAAAAAATGTTCAGATGTATTTTAGTCTAGCTGAGTGTACAATTAATAATATGATCAAGTTCATAATATATTATCTTCGATAATATGTATCATATTTACTTACATACAAACTTGTTATACTCTGTAAAACCAATTGGTTTATAAATGTATAAACCATAATTATTAAAAAGGTATTATTAAACTTGAAAAATTTACTATTAATTAAAAATAAAATTTAATATATAATATAAAATATGACAATATTTATAAATATAAGTGAAATTAATATATATTAAATTATTATTAGGAACATCTAGTTTTTACTGTAAGACGTCACCGGGTTAAATATATAATATGTATAGAAGTAAAATTAAAAGATATTATTAAATATACCTTATGATGAATTACAGTTGAAACATGTTCTTACCCATAATCTTTTTTTGAAGTCTCTCAGCACATATTATATTTATAAGTTTACTATATTTTCTTTTATTCAAAATTATTCGTATTACTTTATAAAAATATTGAAAATTTGAAATTTGATTTTAATCTAGCTTGAGATACAATTTTTACAGAATTACTCTTTACAACAGCAATTCGTAGAATTTAAGCGTTGTGAGACATTCATTGATTTCAATTTATATCATTATTTTGACTATAATTTTTTATATAAATTCTCTGAGAATAGAATTAGATACTGTTTGGTTACTTATAAAAAATATAACTAGGTATGTATATAGATTATTCTAAATGATATTAAGTTGACGAAACTTTGCTAAAAAAAATTATTGCAAGGATTGAATTCTATTAAATGTATTAACATTTAAACAATTTGACATCTTAGGACTTAGCGCATGTTAAATTATGTTTATGATTATCAAGGGAGTGTACAAAGCGTCGGTTATAATTTGTAACCTATATTAAAAAATAACATCATTTAAAAATTACAAAAACATTTTCAATTATATATTTTATGATTTTATAAATCATTATTTTAAAAAGTCTTACAATAAATATATATTTACTTAAAACATATATACTGAATATAATAATTACCACAATAATTACTTAGATGACCCTGAACCAAAATGTATCTCATTGGAACAGTGTTTCCAACACCATTTATTCCAGAGTTGGTAGCCAAATAAAAATAAAATTATTTTCCAAAATACTTATTTAGTATTCCGTAATAAATAAATCAATAAATAAAAACCTCTCACAATGGCATAATATAAACCACAATATATAGGTTATTGTGAGATTTTACATTAGTAATTGAATAGCTGTATTTTGTTTCGTTATAATTTATAAGCAATAGCGGTGGTTTTATTGAACATTATTCCTTCAATGTATTGCATAAGTTATGAAGATGAATCATATAAAACTGAATATTAATTTAAAAATGTACTTTGCTTAATTAAAAAATAATGTTAAACGTATTTTATTCTAGATGATTTTGTATTTGGATATATGATCAAGCACATTCATCGATTATTTGTAACATAATTAATTGCCTTCTTTATGTTCATTTACTATAAAACATGATTTATTAATTTATAAAACATAATTATTGAATAAGTATAATTAAACCTAAGAAATGTATTAGTAATTAATATATATTATAAAATATAACAATAATTAAAAATATAAGTAAAATTAATATGTATTATAGAATATGATTATATGTAACAACTAGTTTTAACTGTAGGACGTCACCAAGCTAACAATATATAATGTACCTATATAAGTAAAATTAAAAGATATTATAAAAATATCCAATTTTAAATTATGGTTGAAACTTATTGTTACTCATTATCTTATTTTGAATTCTATCAGCACAAATTTAATTTAAGAGGTACATTAGGTATATTTCTTTTAATTCATAATTTTCTGTTATACTTAATGCAAAAGATTGAAAATTTGAAAAGTTTTATTTTAATCTAGATTGAGAAACATATTTTTTACATAAATGGTTTTTACAACAGTAATTTATAGAATTTAATAGTTGTAAGAAGATCATTAATTTTTAATTATTTATTATTTTAATTAAATTTATTAGACAAAATTTCTCTGAGGGCATATTTAGATACTGTTTGGATATTGTTTAAAAAATATAACTTGTATGTATATAGAATTTTCAAAAATAAATTAAGATGATGAAAAAATGAAAAAAATGATGTTATTATATATCTAATGGATTATATTAATTTTTTTAACAATGGAATAATTGATCTCCTATGGCCAGGAGCATGTTAAATTATGTTTATGATTATCAAGAAATTTTACAAAGTATTGTTCATAATTTGTCATATATATTAGCTGTGGGTTATTTTACTATGTATTACACCTCTATCCATTAGAGTTATACCGACTATTTTATGACAAAAACTAAGTGCACTGTGACAATTATTCCAAAAATAAACCTCATTTTCCGGATCCCATTTAATTTTAAATATATATTCAGAACACCGAATGATATATAAAAATATCCACCCTAGGAAAGGCTCCGATTCTGAATAATATGGGTTAGGTGGAATGGAGTTTTGATAAGAAAGTTTACTTTTTTAAGTTGGTGGGAGTGGATCTATATGAACATATGTCTTAGATGACGCTGAACTAAAATGTATCTCATTGAAACAGTGGTCCTAACTTTAAAAATTCCGCGGTTATAACAAAAAAATAAATATATTGATCTATGGTTCTAGTATAATATTATATATTTACCTTCATTCTTATTATCTATCAACGATGTCCCGAGCTTTCTACGACTTCAACTAAGTGTCTAAGTGCACTATAACAATAATTCTATATAAAAACTGGCTTTTGGCTACCAAATATTAATATATATATATGCAAGTTAAAATATCACGTTAGATTATTTAAATACTCATCAAGGGCAGCCCACCGCAATAAGCTTGAATCTATTTGGTGTTCGGTTAGGTAATTTTAAAAATTATACATTTGTACCTAGTTTAATCAAATACGAGATGGCTAACCCAAAATACCTTAAAAGTTATTCTTGCGATATTGCAGACTGATATGATAAACATAAAACTAATTGGGGTTATATATCATAACATAGTGTCATAGTGGATTCCTACATCACAAAAGGTGTATCATACTAATTGAACATTACATTTCAAGCTCTATTTTAGACTGCCTTTTCTATTATTATTATTTATTATTTCTATTATTTATTCTTAAATATAATCAAACTTATTCTTCTTAAATATATTGTACCATTCCTACATACTTTTGTTTTTTAAATCGCTTAGCCTTCCTATTAATTTATCAATTTAGAAACAACAATTATTGAATATATTTAAAATTGAAAAATTAATTAATTCAAAAATTGTAATACCCTTATAAAAATAAAATAAAAACATTATATAAAAAATACAAATATATATATATATATATATACAAGTAAAATCAATATATATTATAGAAAATATCTCTTAATGGCATACGGTTGATATGTGTTATTTATATTTTTTGAATACTCATTGCACATGTTGTTTTTTTAAATTTATACTTTTTTATTCAAAATTATTGCTTTTACTTTTTGCCTAAGATTAATGATTTTGAATATTTTCAGTTAATTCTAGTTTGTAGTATATTACTATTACAAATTTAAATTTTTACAATTGTAATTTAAATATTTTAAGCGTTTTGAGAAATGCATTTATTTTATTTAAGTATATTATTATTTTAATACAATTTTTAGATATAAATTCTCTGACGTCAGGTTCAGACGTTCAGATATATATATTTTTTAAAATAATTTTAGTTGACGATACTTTGCTAAAAAGTGTTTATTGAAAGTATCAAATTCTATTAGATGTAATAACATTAAAACAATCTGACATCCTAGGATCTTGGGCATGTGAAATTATGTTTATGATTATCAAGGAATTGTACAAAGCGTTGTTAATAATTTGTAACCTATATTATAAAATAAAATCATTACTTTATACATCATTACTTCAAAGAGTCTTAATATAAAATATATATATTTACTTGCAATATGTATAGGTACTGAATATAATAACTACCACAATAATTACCTAGATGACGCTGAACCATTATGTATCTCATTGGAACAATATTCCCAACAACATTTATTCCAGAGTTATAGTGAGATAAAAATAAATTGATTATGGCGAAATAATTATTTAGCGCTCCGTAATAAATAAATAATAATAAAAACACATATATTGGTATAATATGAACACAGAATATAGGTTATTATGACATATTTTTCAAAAATTGAATAGCTATAATTTCATTCGTTTTAATTTATATGCAACAGCCATGGTTTTATTGAACATTATTTTTCCAATGTATTGCATAAATTCTGACGATGAAACATATAAAACTGAATATTAATGTAAAAATTTACTGAGTTAAATTTAAAAAATGTTAAACGTATTTTAGTCTAGCTGAGTGTATAATTAGAAATATGTTCAAGTTAATTCTTCGATAATATGTATCACATTTACTTATCAGCAATCATGTTAAACTCTGTAAAATCAGTTGGTTTATAAATTTATAAGCTATAATTTTGAAGTAGGTAATAATAAACTTGAGAAATTTATCATTAATTAAAATTAAAAATTAATATATAATAAACATAATAACAATATTTATAAATATAATTAAAATTAATATGTATTATAGAAATGATTATCAGGTACATCTAGTTTTAACCGTCACCAGGTTTAAAATATATAATATATATATATAAGTAAAATAAAAAGATATTATAAAATATTCCCTATGAAGAATTACAGATGAAACTTGTTCTAACCCATAATCTCTTTTTAGGTCTCTCATCACATATTTTGTTTAATATGTTTATTATAATTTCCTTTATTCATAATTATTTGTTCTACTTTATGCAAAAGAAAATTTGAATAATTTCATTTTAACTTAGCTTGAAATACATTCGTCTTTCAAATTTAACTTTTAGAATTGTAATTTATATAATTTAAGCATTGTGAGAAATTCATTGATTTTAATTTAAGTATATTTTTATCTTGATATACAGTTTTTAGGTATAAATTCTCTGACATCAAATTCAGATATCCTTTGCATAAACCTATAAATAATATAACTAGGTATTTATATAGATTTTTTTTTAAATAAATTTAGTTGACTATGCATTGCTAAAAGATGTTTATTGAAAGTATCGAATTCTATTAGATGTATTAATTTTGAAAAAATCTGATATTCTAGGACCTAAAGCATGTTGAATTATGTTTTTGATTATCAAGGAATTGTACAAAGCATCGTTAATAATTTGTAACCTATATTATAAAATAACTTCATTATATTATACATCATTACTTCAAAAGTCATAATATAAAATATATATTTATTTGCAATATGTATACTGAATATCATAACTACCATAATAATTACTTAGATGACGCTGAACCAAAATGTATCTCATTGGAACAATGTTTCCAACACCATTTATTCCAAAGTCATAACGAAATGAAAATAAATTGATTGTGGCCAAATAGTTATTTAGTGTTCCATAATAAATAAATAATAATAAAAACATGTACAATGTTATAATATCAATACATTATATAGGTTATTGTGTCATTTTATATCAGTAATTGAATATCTATAATTTGATTCATTTATTTTATAAGCAATAGTAATGGTTATATTGAACATTATTTTTCAAATATATTGTATAAATTCTAAAGATGAAACATATAAAACTGAATATTAATGTAAAAATTTATTGAGCTTAATTTAAAAAATGTTACACGTATTTAATCTAGCCGTGTGTATATTTTGAAATTTGATATGGTTTATTCTTCGATAATATGTACTATAATTACTTACCAACAACCATGTTATGCTCTGTAAAATCAATTGGTTTATACATTTATAAGCCATAATTATTGAATAGGTATAAATAAACTTAAGAAATTTATTATTAATTAAGAATTAAAATAAATATACTTTATAAAATATAACAATATTTATAAATATAAGTAAAATTAATATATATTATAGAAATGATTATTGGGAACAGTTTTTAACTGTAAGCCGTCACCGGGTTTTAAATATATAATATATATATATAAGTAAAATTAAAAGATATGATATAAAATATACTATGATGAATAATGTTTGAAATTTATTCTTATACATAATCTCTTTTTGAAGTCTCTCAGTACATATTTTGTTTAATAGGTTTAATATATTTTCTTTAATTCATAATTATTGATGCTACTTTATACAAAAAATGAAATTTGGAAATGTTTGATTTTAATCTAGCTTGAGATACATTTTTTTACAGAATTACATTTTACAACGGCAATTCGTTGAATTTATGCGTTGTGAGCAAATCATTGATTTTAATTTATAATATTATTTTAATATAAGTTTTTTTTATATAAAACCTTCAAAATTAGAATTATATACTGTTTGGTTACTTAAAAAAAATACTATAAAAATATAACTAGGTATGTATATTGATACATATGTACCATATGTATATAGATGTTTCTAAACTGTATAACTAACTTCTACCACACGGTTCGTAAAATAACACTCACATCAAAAATGCGAGACGTTACAGATGGCGACCCTGCTAGGATATGATGGATGGAGGTGGTTTGTTATTATTGTTTATACACCCGTCCGATCTCGTTGTTATGTCATCAACGATTTGGTCCAACTCCCCGACGTTGAATGTTCTCGAAACTAATGAACTTTGGCGACAGTGGTGCGGTAGATCTTGCCTATACGGCGGTAGGTCAATTATTTATTTAAATATATTATTTATGTGCGCGTCTGGCTGTGTGCCTGTAATTGTGTTATTATATATACGCAACGTGTCGCAGCACATTTTATACAAGTTAATATAATTTAAATTTCTCCAACGTATCACTCATCAATTAATTTATCTATTTAATTCTCTTTTCTCGCAGTATATTTTCGAGATATATTTTTTTTACAGAATAACTTTTTGCAATGTCAATTCGTTAAATTTATGTGTTGTGAGCAATTAATTGATTTTAATTTATATTATTATTTTGATTAAGTTTTTTTAACTAGGGAATATTAAATTATGTATGTGATTAGTAGGGAAATGTATAAAATGTTCTTAATTATTTGTAACCGATATTATAAAAAAAAAACATCATGTATAAATTTCAAACAAATTTCCAATTATATATTTTATGACTTTAAATACCATTATATCAAAAAATCTTACATTAAACATATATTTACTAAAAGCCTATATACTGATTATAATAATTACCACAATAATTACATAGATGACCCAGAACCAAAATGAATATCATTGGAACAGTGTTCCAAACACCATTTATTCTGGAGTTGTGGCCAAATAAATATAAATTGATTTTTACAAAATCCTTATTTAGCGTTCCGTAATAAATAATTGCATAAATAAAAAAAACTCTCACAATGGCATACATTTAATACAGTATATTGTGACCTTGTATATCAGTAATTGAATAGCTGTAATTTATTTCGTTATAATTTATGAGCAATAGCAATAATGTTTTTGAACATTATTCTTTCAATGTATTGCATATGTTCTGACGATGAAACATATAAAACTGAATATTATTGAAAGATTGTACTCAGATTAATTTAAAAAATTTCAAATGTATTTTAGTCTAGCGGAGTGCGTATTTGGATATATGATCAAACTTATTCTTGACTTATTTGTACCATAATTATTTACCTTCATGTTCTTTAATTACTGTAAAATCAATTTTTTTATTAATTTATAAAAGTTAATTACTGAATAAGTATAATTAAACCTAAGGATTTTATTATTAATTTAAAATAAAAGTTAATATATATTTAAAATATAACAATTTTACTTATTAATATTAAGGTTATTACTCATAACCTTTTTTTGAATTCTCTCAGCAAAAATTTCGTTTAATAGGTATTAAATTTAATATTTCCTTTAATTCACAATTTTGTGTTATATTTAATACAAAAGATTGAGAATTTGACATTTTTATTTTAATCTAGCTTGAGATAAATAATTTTTATATAATTACTTTTTACAACGGTAATTCATAGAATTTAAACGTTGTGAAAATTTTATTAAATTTTAATTATTTATTATTTTAATTCAGTCTTTTAGATAAAAATTCTTCGAAAAAAGATTTTGATCCTGTTTGGATATTTATAAGAAATATAACTAGGTATTTATATAGATTTTTCTAAAATATATTTTGCTAAAAATCATTTTTAGAAACTACTGAATTATATTTGATGCTTTAACAATGGAAAAACCAATTTCTTAGGATTTAGAGTATGTCAAATTATTATTATTATTATTATCAAGGAATTATACAAAGTTTTGTTTATATATTTTAACCTATATTAACGGGAGTTTTTTTAATATGTATGTACCTCTATTCATCAGAGATATCCCCAGCATCCTACGACAAAAACTAAATGCTCTGTGGCAATTATTCCAAAAATAAACCTACTCTTCCGGTTCTCATTTAATGTTAAATTTATTCAGAATACTGAATGATATATAAAAATATCTACCCTAAAAGAGCCTCCACCTACAAGTCTGCATATTTTAGTTTATGTGGAATGGAGTTTTAACAAAAAATATTTTTTTTTTGGGGGAGTAGGATCTGCATCGACCTACATAGATGACGCTGAACTGAAATTTATCTCATTGAAACAGTGATCCCTACTTCAATTATTCCGGAGATGTTAGAAGAAATTAAAAATAATGATCTGTGGTTCTAGTATAATATTATACATTGATCTATCTTTTATTATCCATCAGCGATCTCCTGATTTTTCTATGACTTCAACTAAGTGTCTAATCGCACTATAACAATAATTCTATAAAATAACTGGCATATAGCTCCAAAATATAAATATTTATAAGTTCAGAATAGCAAATCCGATTTTTTAAATGTTTATAAAGGTGAGCCAAACGCTATATGATTGAACCTGTTCAGTGTTCGATTAGATAATTTTTGAAAATTTTACATTAGTACCTATTTTAACCAAATAAATGATGGCTAACTCATGATACCTCGAGAGTTATTCTTGTGATGTCGAAGACTTGTATGTTAAACGTAAAAAATTGGGGGTAAATATAATTAGATCCGGTTATAGTGGATATCTATATCACAAACGTTATATCATACTATATAAAAATCGCATTTCAAGCTCTATTTACGTTTACCTGATAATGTTTAGTCATAAATATAATCAAGCTTATTCCTCCTATATATATTGTACCATTACTACTTACTTCTCTGTTCCAAATTATTTCCCAGTTCTATTGATTTATCAATTTAGAAACAATAATTATTGAATATATTTAAAATTAATTGCAAAATTAATTAATTCGAAAATTGTAATACTCTTATAATAATAAAATAAATATATAATATTATTTTATTGTAATCATATAAACGGGACAAGCCCAACAATAACAAATTAATGTACAAATATAACATTAACGTCATGCAATTATTGTAAGTAGGTGATAAAAATAATTACATATATATATATATATAATAATATATATATATATTCATTATTATTATTATTACTATTTACAAAGAAAAGGAAGGGTCGCAATTTGCTGTTCGCCTATGACGGACAATAGGTGAATTTGCAAGGAAATTAGAAGAAGAGCGAGGGGTATGAAAGAGATAGAACAACGAGTGTTGTGGGAAGGGACCCTGATATTTATTAGGGATAAAACTAAAAAAGAATTAATTTTGGCGGAAAGAAGATTGGTCAGCTAACGATGAAATATTAAAAGCATGTAGAACAGGTAATCGTGAGGCGGACGAGGGATATTGAGTATATGAGCTGCAATACGATGGAATTTTTTCTGAACTCTTTGAACTGCACCACAGGCACAATCGGTTGAGGAATCCCAAAGAAAACTGCCGTATTCAAGCACAGGATGAACCAGAGTACAGTTTAGTGCTTTGAGGGGCATAGAAGGTGAGATTCAGAAGAAGAACGAAGGACAAAGTCAAGCATCTTAAGCGCCTTGCAAGAAATTTCTTCAATGTGCTTAACTGGGGTAACATCTCGGGTGAACGTTAAACCTAGATCATGAATAGAGTCACCTGGGGGTTTAATAAAGATATTATGAATGACGTAAGAAAAATAAATGCGAAAGTGAGAGCTGGAAAAGGAAAATATAGAACATTTTGAAAAATTCAGGGAGAGACCTAGGCACTCTTGCTACACCACCAAGTTTTTTAGATGTTGTTTGAGAAGATAACAATCGGAAATAGAGTTTATCCGTAGTAACAATTTTATATCATCAACGAATATGCAAAGTTTGGCGTGACGAAGAACTGAAGGGGCTAAATTAACAATAATGGCAAAGAGGAGGAGGGAAAGTACAGCTCCATGTGGTACACCGGAAAATGGAATAAAGGATAACGAGGAGAACCAAGAACAGAAACATAGAGATGGCGGTTGGACAGATATGAGCTTATCCAAACAAGTAATGGATTGCTAATACCTAGAAGGTTTAAGGATTTAATAAGGAGATTGGACCGTCCACACGATCAAATGCTTTTAAAAAGTCTGTATAAATTACATCTACTTGTTTGTGCCCCCGAAAAGAATCATAAATATATGAAGTAAGCATTAGATTAAAAGTTGTGATTGAACGACCCGTTTAATATCCGTTCTGTTCATCGGCGAGAATATGATTGAGAGGAGAACGAATAGAGTTTAGGACGATGGATTCAAAAAGCTTAGAGAGGTGAGAGAGCAATAATTTCACTAAATTTTTATAGGAAGTCACTTTGTATGCCATCAGGACCAACAGATTTATTATTACGGAAAGAATTTTATGCATTACTGACGTCATCCAAAGTAAAGAGAGAATGAGAAGTGACACCAAAGTGAGGGCTCAATGCATTTAAAGATGAAGAATGTGAACAAGATGAAGAGTTGTAGTTAGAGGAAAAGAATTTGGAGAATATATTAGCTACATCAGCAGGATTTGACCTGGTAGTTCCGTTGTAGACTAAATTAAATGGAATAGAAGAGGAAAAGCGTGATTTATCAATGAAAGAACAGAAAGATCGTCGATTTAATGATAGAGTAGACTCAGTACAAAAAATATAAGCACGGTGGGATTGTTTTGATTGGAACTTAAAACGAACTCGGAAAAGGGAAAAAGAGCGGTAGTTTAAGGAAAGGGAAAATTTGTATTTAGGATGAGCTTGGTTTTTTTGGTGTATAAGATTTTTAAGTTCAATTGAATACCAAGTTGGAAAAGAAGAGCGATAACTGAATACTTTGGCGACAAAAGAAAGGATAGACGAATGGAGAGCACCAAGGAAAATATGCATAGATTCATCAGCGTTATATGAACAGAAAATATGTTCCCAGTTAAAACTAATGAAAAAATAAATAATGCGTGGGTAGTCAGCCTTTGAGAAATTAAAAAAAGGATGGAGATGCAGAAGAGGCGAAAGAAGGAAAAGCATAAGAGGGAAAGAGAAAGGGCAGGATGAGAAACAGCATACTCGAACGCAAGGGTAACAGAAATGAATTTACAATTAGTAAATATTAAATCTAAAAAAGATCTATGCAAATTAAAGAAGTTCTTTAACTGAAAAATCCATGTAGTCCAAAAGTCATAATATCAAAATGTCTGACATTAAATATATATTTACTTAAAGCGTGTATACTGAATATAATTAGTACCATTATAATTACATAGATGACCCAGAACCAAAATGTATCTCATTGGAACAGTGTTCCTTACACCATTTATTCCGGAGCTATATAGAAATTAAAATAAATTGATTTTTACAAAATTCTTATTAATCGTTCCGTAATAAATAAAATAACACGTATAATGACATAATATAAACACAGTATATAGGTTATTGTGACATTTTACGTCAGAAATTGAATAGCTGTAATTTGATTAATTTAATTTATAAATAATAGCTATGGTTTTATTGAACATTATTATTATTATTATTATTATTATTCCAATGTATTACATAAATTCTGATGATAATCATATAAAACTGAATAATAATTTAAAAATAATAATTGTATTTTAGTCTAGCTGATTATATATTTTGAAATATGTTCAAGCTTATTTTTCGATAATATATACCATAATTACTTACTAAAAAGTTTCATATACTCTGTAAAATTTATTGGCTTATAAATTTATAAGCTATAATTTAATAACTTAAGAAATTTATTATTAATTAAAAATAAGAATTATGATATAATATAAAATATCACAATGTTTATAAATATAAGTAAATTTAATATGTATTATCGAAATGATTATTAGGATAATAATCTAGTATCAATTGTAAGACGTTACCATGTTTAAAATATATAATATATATATATATAAGTAAAATTAAATGATATTATAAAATATACCCTATAATAAATTACGGGTGAAACTTGTTCTTATCCATAATCTATTTTTGAAGTATAATAAACATCATGTTCAAATTAAAAAAAATTTTCAATTATATATTTTATGACTTTATAAATCATTATATAAAAATGTCTTACATTGAATATATTGTTCGGTGTCAGCGACAAAGCTGTTATACTAAATGATTGTAAATCTAATTAATGTAAACCAATCGGGGTAGGTGACGCGTCGATCGGGTTGATAAGTAGTAAAATATTGTTCGATAGTGTCGCAATGTCAAATCTAATAAGTTCGGTAGTAACCATGTGAGCGCACGACACCGAGTTCCTCAAAATGTTTTCGGATTAAAAGTAAAGAATAAAATTACAGTCCACAAAATTAAAACTGAAATAAAAAAATTAAAATTTAATTAAATAGTAAAAGAAATAATTGAGTGTCCGAACATTTGGTTCATACGGGACGGATCGAATAGCGCGTGGCTAAAAATATTATTGTAATAGCGGAAAGCACGTGGTCGATCAAAATATAGAATCGCATTCGGTTGTCGTACATAAAAGTTTAAAAAAAATAAATAAATAAGCGAAAAAGAGCATTTAAACCCGTGCGCTCTAAAATTACACGGCCGAGAGTTATAAACGTGTGCGTATTGCATTAGTGCGTCCTTAGAGTGTTGCTGCATGAATTGAAAAATTGTGTCGTCGAGAAATTGGATATCATATAAAGGTAAGAGGGTTTCTATCTATTTTCCTAATTAACAAAAAAAATTTAAAAAAACGCATGCTTCTGTAATTTCCCGACTATCTCGGCACGTAAAACGTTAGGTAAAAATAAATAAATACTTAGTAGTTAAATCGAAATCCATACGTTTATTGTCGTTTTGGGATTATTTGTATTGGTTACTCTAGTCGTAAGTACGACCGAAATAGCGTTGTTAACGGTAAGGCGAGGTCAATTGAAAGCGTCATTAACACGTTTTGGGACATATATGCGGTATGAGACCAGCGATATTACGTGAAATAACGAAGAGCGAAGGTAGAAGACAATTGGAATGAATTTCAGCAAGTTCAAGCGGTTATTGAAGATTTGGCGGACGCCGATCAAATCGAAAACGAAAACTACCCGTACGGGGAAGAGTTTAAAGAATTCTATTTTAAAATAACAGCAGAAGCGGAAAAATGAATAACCTCGTCAACGAAGAAAGAAGATATTAGCGAAACGGTGGTAATAGACAAACATACTGGTATACGTGAAGTAACAAAACCACAGGCCGTGATAAAATTCCATCATTGGATTTTCCGAATTTTTCAGTCCGGTACGAAGAGTGGTTGTCGCCAGGGCTTGAAACCGTAAAAAATATTTCGGTTTTGATTTCGATTTCGATTACCGGTTTTACTCTTTTTTCGGTTTCGATTTCGATTTGAAATACCGGTTTCAAAATATTTTGATTTCGGTTTTGACTTTGTATACCGGTATTTTATATTTTCGATTTCGATTTGAAATACCGTTTTCAAAATATTTCGTTTTCGGTTTTGACTTTGTATACCAGTATTTTACATTTTCAATTTGGATTTAAAATACCAGTATCAAAAAATCTCGTTTTCGGTTTTAACTTAGTATACTAGTATTTCGCATTTTTGTTTTCGATTTAAAATACGGGTTTCAAAAATTTTGGTTTCGGTTTTACTTTAAATATCAGTATTTTATATTTTTGATTTTAAATAACGTAGTTTTAATTTTTACTTTCACATCGATTTTTTATTTTTATTTTATTCATTAGATTTTGATTTAATTTATGTTTAGATAATCTTGATTTTTGTTTTGTAGTTTTTATTTTGCTTACAGTGGTGTAAAAATGTTTATATACCTACGCTCCGTGGACCATGATTATAGTTACTTACCTACTGGCTACTTAATATTATAGAAATTATATTATAATATTTCTTGTCTTGACTTGATATAGTATTCATTGATTTTTATTTTTTTTTAAGCACATATTATAGGTAGCGAGTACTATATTCAAATTAGAAGGTAACTTTAAATTGTTCAATAACATCGATTGTAAATCATGTGTTTGGGTAAAGTTATTTTTTACTATAGCTTAAAAGTTGAAAGTACCTACCAAGTATTTATACTTAAGTATATATTTTGGGAAATTTTTTGTATTTTATTCATTTATATAATTAATCAACATTGCTGAATTGAACATGTGAAGATATAAAGTAATTATGGAAAACATAACTCTCCTCTTAGGATTACATGCTTTAGATATTTGTGAATTTGTGATGAAGAATTTTATCCCAATTTTTACATGCTTCTTAAAATATTCTGCATATTGCCAGTTGTACTTATCTACTGCTACGACGAAACGATCATTTTCTTCATTAAAAAGGATTAAGTCCTATCTTAGGAATAGTATGACGAGTATAGTATAGTATATTAGTTTATATATTTCGGTTTCGGTATATATTTCCAATACCGTTTTCTGTTTTTTTTTTCGGTTTCGGTTTTGATTATTATTACCGTTATCCATTTTTACGGTTTCGGTTTTGATTTTCAATACCGTTATCCGTCTTTTTCGGTTTCGGTTATAATTTTCAATACCGTTATCCATTTTTTGCTGTTTCGGTTTTGATTTCGATTTCGATTTCGATTTTGTAAATGTCTTAACCGGTATATGATACCGTTTTCGATACCGGTTTCAAGCCCTGGTTGTCGTTCTACGATATATTTGTGGCATTAATACATACAATTTGAAGTTTAACGGCCGTACAGAAATTCTTGTATTTACGGTCAGTTCTTTCCGTTGACGCGAAAGACTGAATAAAATGCTTAGAAACAACAGCGTTAAACTACGAGGTTTTGTGCTCCACTTTAATTATGCGTTATAATAATAAAAAGATTTTAATACAAACCCACATAAAAAATATTGTTGATTTGGCATCGTTAAAAGATAGATCACTGGAAAACTTACGGAAATTGCCCGACACATTAAATAGTAATATAAAAGCACCTTGAAGCGTTAAGAGAAAAACCATAAGGCCGCACGAACTGAGTACTGCAGGTCATCATGACTTTTTTACTATAGTTGCTTGTGTTGGGTAAATTATTATAAATTTATTATTAAAAAAAAAATTGAAAAAAAAGGAAAACACCACGTTTTTGGATGACTTCTGCTCTAAAAAGTATAGAATTATACAGTACAACTAATTTCTTAACTGATTTAAATAAAAAAGATGGGTCAAATTTTACTTTGCCTTTGACGTTCTAGGTGGTATGATCCAAGAAGTCTTTCAATTTTTTTTTCACAATTATAATGTCCGACCCCATCTCTTTCGCGATTTTTTCTTATTTATCGGATTTTTTTTAAATATTTTATTGTAATTTTTTTCCAAAGGATCCCAAAGAATTCGTTTTTCATTATACAACTTAATTAGTTGTAAAGACTTCCAATCCAGCCACTCTATAGTTTTATACTAAACAAATATATAAATATATTAATACAAATATATTATTAATATACCTAACTAAAACAAATTAAATAATATATAGAACATGTTAACCGTATGACCGCGTTCATGCGGTCGTGCGTCTTGGTGGATACGTGGCTATATAATTGGGATCCATTATTATTACATATCGTATGCACGAAGTTGGACGACGAAACGCGAAAATATTGGGAAATACAGGCATCTAAAGATAAAATTCCATCAATCGGCGAATTAATGCAATTTATTGAAGAACGATTTTGAATATTAGAATCAATCGAATCTTCGCAAAATATAAACAATAAATCGGTATCGGCTGTAGTAGGCAAAGTAAATGGACAATCGAAAGGAAACAATAACACGAAGAACAGTCAAAGGCACACTGCGACTTTTGTATCAACAACGTCATTGAAGTGTTTTATATGGAATTTGGAGCATACGATATATAAATGCCCAAAATTTATCACATTGTCTATTAATGAACGCATTGATAAAATTACGAGTCAAAAATTATGTAAAATCTGTATACGCAAACACGAGAGAAAATGGTTTTTGCGGTACTGTTTTAAATGTTCTAAATCACATAACACATTATTACATTTGAGTGCAAACAAAGGCTCAGATACGGAAAGCAGTGAAAAGGAAACCGAAATGGTTAAAAATACAAACGAATCGGCAGGGTCGAACTGGCCCGGACTGCTAGTCTGCGATCGCGGACTATGCCCTCGTCTAATTTTGGCCCCCTTGCTCATATTTGAATAATAGTATTTATTAATAAATCTAGGGACCCGATATTAATTTACTAAATAGACGATTATTATTTCTTATTCTGCGACTATAGTAAAAAATTCTAAACGATTGATCTGTTTTTGTAATTTGTAGTAGAGGTAGGAAGTAGGAACTTATTTACACATTTTATTTAAAATGTACCTACCTATATGTATCACTAATCTCCCACTATAATACTGCGATTAAGTTAAGATTTTTAGTTTTATTGTTACATTGTATACTATTAACAACATTAATAACATTCCAGATTTTAAAATTTATCATCACTAGAAGATTCTCCAAATTTGACTTATTTTGAAATTAGTTTTTAGATCGTTGAGCGTAATCTTGGAGGATAAACCTTAAAATTATAAAATTAACAACTTTGTTTTACAATCATAGTCAAAATATCTGAAGTGTTGATTTGTTATTGTAAAAGTCTGTAAAATAGTATTTTAATTTTCTTGTAAAATATGTATTAAGTTTTTAGATAAATTATTTATCAGAATTTCTTTGATAATACTCAGATAAATTAAATATTTATTTAAAAACGCCCAGGCTCAATATACATGTTGGTATCTATTATATATTTCTTTATCACCAAAAATGTATAATATTCCAAATTTTACCATTTTTCCTCTTTTCACAAGGCATTAATTTTTTATACTATACATATTAAATACAATTTTGTTTCTTCTTATGGTTATAACATTTTTTTTCAAATATTAGAATAAATGTTTTGTTATGAACTAAAAATTTATTTTTCATTGTTTTTGATAAATCTATGTCCTATATACATTTCAGTTCAATTTTCAAAAAAACTAAATAGTGCTATTTTATTAGAATAATTCACAATAATATTATATATAACAATTAACTTTTCCTCATGACCTTCCAATTAAATGTATCCATTTTTTAATTTTCTATCGATTTTTGAGCTTAATTTTCGTGTTTAGGACCTAAATAATTTTACAAAACATTAAACACACCTACCATCCCTATATCACAGCAATATTAAAACATCTAGTTTTCTTGGTTTATTAAAATTGTATATAATTTTTTTCAAAATATTATGTATTAAAACTGGAGGATGTCACACATATTTTTTCAATCTGTGGTCGTAAGTAATAAACAAAATTTGTACACAATATTAACAAGTTCTATTGTTATATATATATATAGGTTTTTTAATACAAATCCATAATAAAAGTTAATAATTTTTTAATTTATAAATATCATTTTTTGAGGATTTATGGTATCAAAATAATAACGACCGTTAAACACAGATAATTGTGTCTATTATATTGTGTTTCTTAATAAATGACGACTTCTGTCACCCGAGAATATTTTTTTTTGTGAAGCGGTTTTTAAACTTTCTTAAACATTTTCTATATAATATATAACTCTTAACATTTTTATATGTGACGTCCTTTTAAGTGGAACGATTAGTATTTTTCAATGGATATATGGGCCCTTTAACCAAATCCCGGTCTAGGCCTTTTGATACCAGTCTGACACTACGAACCGGTAGTAGGTACGGTAGGTTCAACGACCGCACACGCGAAAAGTGATTGCGAGCGCGTATTATTAGCCACAGCAATAGTGTGGATCGTCGGCCCGTCCGGCAAGTCCTATAATACCTGTGGAAGTATTATTGGATTCTGGTTCAATGGATAATTTTACATCAACAGAACTCGCAAATAGCTTAAGATTAAGGAAAAAAAAACAGATCATATAGTAAGTTGCATTGGGGAAACAACACATAATATCACAACTACAGAATGATTAAAAATACAATCTTGTGGCAACGATTACGAATTAAACATACAACCGTTAGTGGTAACGAAAATAACGGAAAATCTACTGACAATATTTATTGCAGAAAACGGTCTCTGACCAACAAATATTGTACTGGCTGATCCGTTGATAATGTACCAAAAACAATTGGCATACTGATGGGTGCTGTCCATTTTTTCGAAATTATATCAATATCTAGCAATATCGATCGATAAACGGGCCGATCTATCTAGAAACAAAATTCGGATTTGTCGCGTCAGGGTTAGTACAAAGTTTGGTATATGATAACAAAACTGTTGCACATTTATCTATAAAAACAGAAAACCATGAATATAGTAATATAAAAAGTTAATTAAACAATTTTGGCAAGCAGAAGAATACATAAGACCGACACCATACACCATTGAAGAAAAAGCGTGCAGTGAACATTTCAACAACACGGTGCGATGAGAAGAAAATGGTTGTTTTATAGTACAATTACCATTTAGGGGAAACATATCACAGTTGGGGAAATCGTATGTGATAGCAAAAGCGCAGGCTTTTAGCGATCAAGCATCGATTTGAAAAAAATTCAACGTTAAAAACTGAGTATGGTAAATTACGATCTCATATATATATATTAGTAAGATTTCAAATACAAGATTTCATAATTTCAGCAGATTTAAAAAAAAAAAATGTACCGTTAAATAAGTGTTGCAGAAAAACATCGCGACTATTAACGCATTTTATGGCGAGAAAATATTAATTTTCCCATCAAAATACGGAAAAATATCAAAATATATCAAATTATACGGAAATTGCCACAGCAGTTTCGTGTGATTTTTACATGGACGATTTTCTTAGTGGTGCGGCGACAAAAACAGAAGCAACAAATTATCATGAACGTTTGGTAAAAATAATAGATACTGTGGAAATGGAACTATATGAAAATGGTTTTCAAACGACTCAAGCTTTCACGACGAATTTATATACACCGAAAGGAACAAAAAAACTTACATGAAATAAACGACTCAGTTACGAAAATATTGGGTATGTGTTGGAATGCTAAGACCGATAGTTTTCATTTAAAAATCCATCTAGACGAAGAAAACAAATTGATACCTACTCCCAAACGCAATATATTATCTGATATTCCACGGATTTTCAACCCGCTTGGCTTATAATACCACGTCAAATTACTATAAGAAACGAAATTTATGATATGTAAATCTACGGTTTTGCAGATGCCAGTGAAAATAGGTATGGATTTATGTCTATATTTAAGGTGCTCAGCAGACGAAGCAGGAAATAATTATCAAATCTTATATGTGCAAAGTCTAAGGCTGCACCAATGAAGACCGTGTCGTTATCTCGTTTGGAGTTATGTGCCATACAATGTTTGGCGCGCATAGCATGCAAAATTATATCAAAAATGCAATTAAAATTATCAAAACAGCATTACTTAGACTGATTCTAAGGCCGCACTTTGCTGAATAAATTCTACGTTAAAAAAATGGAAAATGTTCGTATCACATTGTGTTGGCGAAATCCAGGAAAAAACCTCGATCACCGAATGGTTTCATGTTAGAGGAAGAGAAAATCCGGCGGACATTATATACCGTGGGTGCAATCCAGCCGAATTAGCTAGCTGTACATTGTGGTAGCATGGCTAGAGTGGTTACTCAATATTCAAGAGTACTGGCCTGTTACCAAACAAGATAAAAATATAGTAAACGAGTTGATGGATATATCAGAAAAAATATGTAAGATAAGTGTTTTAACTACATCAGAAGGGTATTTAATCGTTCATAAATATTCCTCAATAAAAAAAAAATGACTTGAATAATTGTTTATTATTTACGTTTCAAAATAAATTGTTTAAAACCGAAACAGAAATTCTAAGGTGTTTTACTTCCAAATGAAATAAATCACCGGAAAATGGTATTGATAAAAATAGTACAAAAACATTATTTCTTGCGCGAGGTCCTCAAACTGTTTTAGCATCTATACGTGAAAATTATTGGCCGATAAATGGAAGAAATATTACGCGGAAGGTAGTTTAAAAATGTATCGTATGTTTCAAGCAACACCCAATCATCGTACAACCTAAAATGGGTGATCTACCTAAAGAAAGAGTGGAACCAGGTTGCGCTTTTCTCAAGTGTGATATCGACTATGCCGGTCCGTTTTTAATAAAATGAGGATTACGAACAAACATCTTCGACGATAAAAGCTTTCGTTTATTTATTTATTTGTTATTCTACACGGGCGGTGCATTTAGAGTTAGTAAGCGATTTAAGTACCGAAGCTTTCCTACGCGCTCTAAATCGTTTCTTTGATCGTCGAGGTAAAAGTATGGTAATTTATTCCGATATATAATGATACAAATTTTGTAGACTCAACTAAAGGAACTATAAAATTTGTTACGAAATGACGAACACCGAAAGTTGATGGCAAAAAAGTTATCAAACTTAAGCGTAGTGTGGTAGTTCATACCCCCGCGTTCCCCCCATTTCGGGTTTATTTTTTATAAAGTCTGGAATAAAATCAATGAAGCATTTATTGCGCCGCATCATGGGTGATGCGTATTTTACTTATGAAGGGTTACTAACCATACTCACACGTGCCGAGGCTTGTTTAAATTGTCTTCCTTTGACTCCAATATCCTCAGATCCAAATTATCTAGTCCATCTTACTCCTAGTCATTTTTTAATAGGGTACTTTCTGACTGCAACACCTGAAATTGTTGAAATATCGATTCCAATAAATCGTCTAACCATATGGCGCCAGGTATCTCAATTCTCTCATGACTTATGGAAACGATGGTGTTCGAACCGCGCCAATTCAAATTTGCCGCCGTTTTCCCTCGTCGTGAGAATTATTGGCCGATGAATGGAAGTAAATGGAACACGAAAAGTAGTTCAAAAATGCATCGTATGTTTCAAGCAACGCTAAAATGGTAAAACGATAAAAATTTATCTCCTAGGATTTATGCCATATTAAATTATATTTATGAATATCAAGGAATTGTATGAAGCGTCGTTAATAATTTATAACCTTTATTAGCAGAGGGTTTTTTAGTATGTTCTACACCTAGTCTATCTATCAGAGATATCCCGAGTATTCTACGACAAAATTTAAATGCACTGTGACAATAATTCAAAAAGAATCTTTCTCTTCCGTTTCCCATTTAGTGTTAAATATATTCAGAATACAAATGTAAATAAAATTGGAATAGGGGGAATGGAGTTGTGAGGAGAAAAATTTTTTTTCTTGAGATTGACATACTGCATCATCGTATGTGATAAATGACGCTGAACCAAAATGTATCTCATTGAAACAGTGGTTAAGGTAATTTTGAAAATTTTACATTTTTACCTAGTTTAACCAAATATGAGATAGCTAACTCAAGATTTGTCAACAGTTATCCTTACGAAATCTCAGTCCCATACGTTAAACGTCAAAAAAAATAGATCTTAAATATCATAAATTCGGTCATAGTGGATGCCTACATCAGAAAAGGTGTATAATACTATTTAAACATGGCATTTCAAGCACTATTTTAGTCTACCTGTTAATGTTTATTCTTAAATATAATCAATCTTATTCTTCGTAAATACATTGTACCATTACTACTTACTTTGCATATTGAAATTGTCTATCCTTTCTAGTGATTTATCAATATGGAAACAAAAATTATTGAATATATTAATATTTAAAAATATTAATTATTAATAATTGAAAAATTAATTAGGTAATTTATATTTTGTAATAATCTTAATAAAATAAAATAAATACACAATATGAAGAATTATAATATATATACTATAAACATATATATATATAGAAAATATTTAATAATGACTTACGGTTGAAATATGTTATTTAAAATGTTTTTTGTATACTCATTGCACTTATTGTTTTTAAAATTTATATTTATTTTTATTCATAATTATTGGTTTTACTTTATGCAAAAGATTGACGATTTGAATAATTTGAGTTTAATATAGTTTGTTACAAAATATTATTACAAAATTAATTTTTAAAATTGTAATTTATAGAATTTAAGCCTTGTGAGAAGTTAATTGATTTTATTTTAAGTATATTTTTATTTTGATACAATTTTTAGATATATATTTTCTGGGGTCAGATTCAGATCCCGTTTGCATAAAACTATAAATAATATTAATAAGTATTTGTATAGATTTTTTTAAAATAAAATTTAGTTGACAATACTTTGCTAAAAAATGTTTATTGAAAGTAGCGAATTCTATTAGATGTAATAACATTAAAACAATCTGATTTCCTAGGACCTAGGGCATATTAAATTATGTATGTGATTATTAAGGAAATGTTCAAAGCGTTGTTAATAATTTGTAATCGTTATTATAAAAAAAAACATGTATAAATTTCAAACAAATTTCAAATAAAATATTATATAACTTTATAAATCATTACTTTGAAAAGTCTTAATATAAAATATGTATTTACTTGCAACTAGTATACTGAATATAATAACTACTACAATAATTACGTAGATGACGCTGAAACAAACTCATTGGAATGATATTCACAACACCATTCATTCCTGAGTTGTAGTGAAATAAAAATAAAATGATTTTGGCAAAATACTAATTTAACGTTCCCTATTAAATAAATAAATAATAAAAACACTTAGTGACGATATAAACACAGTATATAGGTTATTGTGACATTTTCCATCAGAAACTGAATAGCTGTAATTTGATTCATTATAATTTATAAGTAATAGAACTGAATATTTATGTAAAAATGTACTGAGCTTAATTTAAAAAATGTTAAATGTATTTTAATCTAGCTACGTATACAGAGTGTTCAAAAAGTATGGAACATTGCATTTTTCGTGGCTATTAATTTATATATTTTTTAATTCTAATTTTTGTATATTGTTAGACACTATAATACACATATTTGAATTGACTTTTCAGAAATGTATCCCACTTAATTTATGAGTTACAAGTCTCACCTTTCAATTTTCAAATGGCAACCACTATTTTTTTTTTTTTTATATTCTTGTAGTTATTAAAGAAATATATATAATTGCGTCTAAAAATTTAATTTTTATCAAGTAATTTTCAAAATATCTCTATTTTACCGAAAAAATGGATTGAAATAAAATTAGAAATTGAAGCTATAAATAAATAAAAATTTAAACTGAATATAATAATTGTACCATATAAAGAAGTACCTGTATTTTAATTTTGTTTTTAAAAAAATATTAAAATTTATAAATAATGTCTCAATCTTCATTTTACAAAATATTCAATGGTTTTCGGCAAAAGATATTCACTCAATGAAGACACAATCAATGTAGTTAGTAGTTGTAGTGACTATCTAATTTATAATACTAATTACCACAGTTCACACTTGTCACTATCAGTTAACGGTAATAAATAACATAGGTACATCGTATATAATAATAATATGATATAAACATCATTTTACTGGTGTCTATGTTATTTTATTATTATACCTCGATTTAAGATATAGATTATCAACTATTATTCTCACGGTGGTATAATTTGTCTGCTTTGTAATGTTATAGATAACTTGAAAATAATCAGCTGTGATATTATCATGATAAACGAATTATTTTGCTTATACTTTACTTTTCAAATTTTGAACATTGAATTATGTAATATTTTTCATAGTACATTGTTAAAAATGTATAAAATGGTAACGTGAAGTATAAAATATTGTTTAACTAAATTGTTTCAAATTAAAATTATTCCATTATTTAATAGGTAAATTTTTCAACTATTATATATTTTTTATATTCACACAATACAAATTACAACTACTTTAAGTATTTACTATTAAAATGTCAACTTAATTTTTTAACTAAACGTCTGAATACATAATACCTAAAAAGATAGGTTCTTTCATTAAAAACAATTTTATTATATCATATAAAGTATATTGAATAATATTATTTTGACTCTATACATTTAAATAATAAAATTATGGAAAATTATAATGTAATAATATTATACCCATTCTATAGTTATTGAATTTAATAAAAATAGGTATATAATAAAACAGTTTAGTGTAATACCTATACACTATAGGTGTACCTTTAGTTATTACTAATAAAATATCAACTCCATATAAATTGACTAAATTTGGAGATATTTACATTTATTTATAAAATAAACTTCAAACTAGGTACCTGCCAATTTTCTTATTTATCTACACGATTACATGATTACATTTTTAAAATGTCATTAAATATTACATTTCAAATAGATTTTTTTTAAATATGTACCTATGTCTTGAAAATTATATGATCTAAAATAATTCTAACCATTTTTCAAAATATTCAAACATTATGGTGTAAAAATGTTAACTACTTCATATTTAATATTTCTATTCTCGAATATTTAATCATTTTTTTTCATTGAAAATAATAAGTAGGTATAACCTACCTATACAATTGTGTTTAATATAGGTACTTAATATATAAAATTGTAGTAAAACAATAATAATAATATTTTCTCTAGACAGATGTTATAAAATATAATCAAAACTAAATTATGTGTAGTAAAATATATTTAAGCTATTAAAAAAAAAATCTTCACCTATTCTAAACTATTATTTATTATTATAATACTAATTACAATTATAATCAACTCATCTACATTGTTTCGGACTTCACGTACATTTATGATAAATGTTATACTAGGTGCTAACCTCAATAAATTCATCACAATAAATAAATAAATAAATAAATGAAATGTGAGCTTGCATAAACAAAATACTGATTTCCTATGAATGGAACAAAATACAAGTATGTTATCCCAAAGAAAATTGAAAAATTGTTAAAAAAAAAGTCATATACTAATACTATTATAACTGCAGTTAAAAATAGTATTAAAAAAAAAAAAATATTATGAACTAATAAGAAATCAAATATATACAGTCTATGAAAGAAACTAAATATAGTGCGTTAAAATACAAAAATAATATGAAAATAAATAGGTAAATCTCAAAAATATTAGATTTATATGTCATTAACATATACTATGAGACATTTTCAATATTGAATGAAGCGGAAAAAATATCCCGGGAAGCATTAAAAAATTTGGTGTTGGAGACAAACACAAAAATAAGTTGGTCTGAAAGAATAACGAATAATAATATACCAGCCAAATTTACAGAAACAAGATCAATAATAAGTGTCATAAAACAATGAAGGGATACAATAGTACATGTTCTATATCAAATTAAATAATTGAATCGCAGTATTATAGAATGTGCAATTAAGAAACAAAAACTAACAAAAAGAGCAAGAAACATGTATATATCTCAATTTCACATGATACAGGAATCCATGCAAAATGCAAAAGATGGTGAAAATGAAAAATAGAGAATGAAATAAAATATTGTAAACCAACGGGTAATAATAAAAAAAAAAATTGTAACTGAATATATTTTAAATACTGCTTAGAAAATGTGTTATGGTAGATAATTAATTTATAATTATTTAATATTGTAAAATAACTAAAAAATATTTGATGAAAAAATAAAAATGTAATTTAATAATTTTATTGTCTGCCTAGAAAATTTGTTATGGTAGATGATTATTTGGTTATCAAATTTAATATTTAAAACAATATTATCAATTAAAAAGAATAAAAGATGAAATTTGTAAAATCATTCATGAATAATAATTATTTTTCTCTTAGGTATATATCAACAAAAAAAAAAGTTTTTATATTTATAAAATTACAAAATGTTTTCTAATTTTTTTATTAAACTTGGTGTGAATTTGGTGACAAGTTAATTTCAAGACTATAAGTAAATACCATAATTAGGTATTGGATAAAAAAATAAAAATAATAATAAAAAAAATTTTGCATTACAAAAAAGTTACAATTATTTGGTACAAATTATTAATTAATTATAAGAAACACATTTGACATTTTATCTACTACATCAGTTTAAAATCAAATATTCTCCAAATTAATATTTAAATTAACCTAGTCATTTTTGATTTGAATATTCAAGTTGTAACGTCACAGATACCTGCATATAACTTTTATGACTGCAGTATCGGTCATGCGGTGCACAACAGATGGCGCTCAAATCCTTGGATGACTACCGACGCCCTACCTTGCGCAAAACCTTTAATAATTTTAATAAAAATGTAAATATAAATATAATTAATTAAATAATTGTCATTATGTAAACAGCGTACATCAGTTTTTATAGTTTATAA
>JAIPRL010004878.1:0-35288 GCA_025469235.1 Pemphigus obesinymphae | reverse complement strand
AAACTTGTTCACCAATTCAAACATCTTTACATTTTTTAAATCGAACGAATATAAGTACCTTAAAATTTGTCAGTCGCTTAGGTCGTTTTGATGAAAAATTGATGAAGCAGAGAGCCGCCTTAACGGTTCATTGAAAGATTAAAATTTCCTGAAATTGTTTTTATGTCATGACTTTATAACGATTAATTTCTGTGTGTACAACTGGATATTTTTAAGCGGTTTTAAAATTCCTAAATTTTATTCCGTTTTTCGACATCGGGTCTGAACGGTTTACCGTTTGTAGTTTTTGTAGTTTGTACTATAGTCGGAAGTACAGGAAATGAACGCTGAACGTCACGTGTCGAGCTGTGATTTTTCAAAAATGTTTACCAAATATAAATTTAATATAATTGTAACTATATTCTGAACATTTTTGTGTTTTACATTTGCAGTGACTTGGTTTATATTATTTTATCAGAGTATATTATTATATTATATATGTTATATTAAACAAAAGTAAGATATTTTAATCAGCACGCAGGTTAAAGGAAATTTTAAAAGTCAATAATATGATGGTAATTTTTGGATAATTATGTAGCATGAAAAAATAAATTTTCTACGTCATCCATAAAAAAAAAATAATGAATTATAATTATAAAAATATATACCATTATGAACAATTGAATCAAGGTGATTTGTATATTGGGATGTAAATATAACATATTACACATTACATATACAATATACACACTTAGATAATATAATAATTATCAAAGAATTAGATACATATAATACGTATGATATATAGCATGACTTAGTAGCATATTTAAAAATTCTACAATTTGTTACAAAATAAATAACACAATATTTAACCTGCAACTGCAATCTTAAACAGGTTGCACACGGTCTGATTTGGTCGGCTCGACCGTCAACATGACCAAATCAAGGTCTTACTGAAGCTCAATTTCGTCGGGTGATTTTTTATCTATTATTATTTCTTATCTATAAGAAAATAATTCTAATCATTTGTAATAGTTCGGTATCCATTTTATTAGATTTGTTATTATAGTTTTTGTAATAATTATTATAATATTTTTTTAAACAATTTTTACCTATCTGTTTTTTATATATATATATATCAAATATATGTAAAAGTACTCGTATATATATATATAGTTTGTCATCATGCCCCCGCTATTATGTAAAAAACTTCGCTTTCTGTTACAACAGTCTGAGTCTCCATTACTTACTATTTAATATTACTATTATTATATTTATTATTACTAATTACTAGTTATTTACGTATATATCACAGAACAGTGCACAGATTCACATTTGTTAACCAATGTGTGATAGTGTATCAACATTTCATGCTGTGCGTGATAGCATAAACGTTTCAAAACTGACTGATAAGTGATAAATAAATATATTGAAAATTTGAAATAACAGCTAAATCAGACACACCGACAATGCTATACACTTTTCAATTCGTTCAGGTAATGGAGAGATCATCCGACAACACCCAACCAGATTTTAATAAGATGACCCATCTACACACGCCCTGATATTACACCTGACCTGACTGTCGTTGGGCCGGTTAAATCAGACCGTATGAAGCCCGCTTTATACACAATAACACAATAAAAAAAATATATGTTTTTTATTATAAAACTATAGAAGTTGTAAAGAATTGCACTTGTCGGCTGGAGCTGGCTAAACAAATTTTTAAGTCCCTGATCACTCCACGGTATATTATTGATAAATTTTAATCTTAATTTTAATAATTTCAAGAACTGGTTCGTACCAGTATTTACTGGAACCGAAATTCACAATTTTCGCGAATCGGAACCAATATATTGTTTTTTTTAAAGTACCAACCCGGAACCAGAATCTATAAAATCATTAAGGTTCCAGTCCCTGGTTGTAATATGAATTTTTCATCACCCTCTATGAGCAGAGATACAGTTTCTCGCCGGGTAGTTGTAACTAACGAGAAAGGACCGACCTGGTGGCAAAGGGTGTGAGAACGAAACGGGCGTTAATATAAATGACTTGTTTTGGCCATAAAGTTAATTGCTAATATTCAAAACCGCTGCCACAAAATATCATCCGCCGTGTCTTTCGACGTTCCGCTGTAGGCGCAGGAGTCGCGCGAAGGTGTTATTAGTTGTCCCAGCGAGTCGGGCCCAGCGAGGGTTGTGCGCAAATTATATTCATAGTATTATCACATTTTACGACGGTTTCGTTTATAAGAACCAATCCCATGTGTAGTCCATTACACGAATATAATGTAAGTACCTCAGCTAAGTATATTAGGTACTATTATACTGTCTCTAATTGTTATACGACCGTTTTTACATACAACACCTACCACAATTACTGCTGCTATATTTCTCCTTATATGATATCGTATAATACTACTGTGTGTGTTCTGCTATATATAATGTATATTATTCGAGTTGGAAAGCACAACGTGTGAGGAACAACTTGCTTTATTTTATTGTTATTATGTAGGACGTTAACCGATCTCGTTTATTATCCTAATACGTGCAACGTAATTGTGCCATAGATCGTTTATTGGGATGGATGGAATAATGCTTAAAAACAAATAAATCTCAATTTTATCCATTGATATTGGTGTTTTCTATATCATGATTTTAAACTGCGAACGAATTATATTCTAATTATATCGTTTGTATACTTTAATTAAAAATTAAATTGTTCTAAATTTCGTTTTCCATATTTTTTTTTTTTTTTTTGTCGGTTATATATTCCTTCTCGCTGATCGCTATCATTTATCATTATAGTCATTATAAGACTATGATTCTCGGCTTATTTTCGTCCTTACTTCTTTATCTATTTTGTTTTCTTCAAATATGTAGTATATGCGGTTTGTACATTTTCGCTAATTTGTCTCGGTAATTTTGATCCTATAGACTATAGAGTATCACAAATAATACTGTTCCAATCAAAACGCAAATCAAATCAATCTAAATTTCAATTTATCTTTTTTCTACTATATCGTTTTTGTTTCAGAAATTTTAAATTCAATTTTACAATTTCGATTTATATCATCAAGTGGGATAAATTTATTAGGTTTTTGATGCCACCTTACTTGCACAAGCAATGTAATACACTCGAAATCCTTAGGATGTTTTTTCGCTTGCTTTATAGATTTATTATCTTTAGTTCTTTCACAAACAAATCCGTTTTAATCTTTGCGCAAGTACTTTTAACTGCAATTAGACGTCTTTACTATTTAAGAAACTTACACGTTTTATGTTGGAAATAATAAATCCACCTAATATGGGTTTTGAAAATTTGAGATTTAATTTAATATTTGTTTACCGTTTTATCTTAGAAGAGTATAAAACCTAATACTACTTAATATATATTAAATACTGTATTCCTACTTACATATGTATAATTTACTTCTGGTTGATTTATTTATAACTTTGATAGGAATCGGAATAAATGGTTTTTTTTTTTTAAATAAATTATTATATGCAGAAAAAAAATGTGATATTCAATGTGTTTGGAACATGAAGGAATTTAAGATAAAATGCATAGTTATTGTAATAAATCACTCTCAGGAAAAATTCTTTCGTTCTTTGTAAAATAAAATTCGTAGAAATATTTACATTTTAATTATATATAACGGAGGGGGTGGGGGTTAAAATATCTTTGTAGGTTATTATTTACGTCAAATATTATACAATGTAATTATTTCGGGTTATCCTTTATAATCAATGTTGTTTATTTGTATTTATTCACCTCAAAACAGTTCCCATTCATTTTAATAGGAACGCCTAACCATGCCATTTTTATTCAACTATGCAAGCATATTTTATGGTCTTTTCGAGAAACCCATCATAATATTTTCGTCCCCCCGAGAATTATAATAAATAAAACACTTGACACGAGACAAATAATAATACATATTTCTCTTTAGAAATCTAATATGACGTCACGACATGTTTTTACTTAACTACTATTATCTTATATATATATAATTCTTGTTTATTTATTGCTATCATACTTGGAAACAGTGTCGGCTCAATTTGGGTCAAAATTTAATTAAAACAAAATATTGTTTTTTTTTTCTGTTTAAATAAATTGAAAGTTATTTCATTTAAATTAATTTAACTAGCCCAAAAATCATTTCAAATATTATATTTAAGAGCTTGACGTAATTATTATAAACTTTCATTTTTCTAAATTAAATCTTTACTCAATATTTTTTTCTGTTACCTATATACCTACTGCAGTAGTTAAATAAATCAATATAAAATTACGAACGATATCTGATATAGATTTATACCATAAATTATTCAAGATTAGTGAAAACTTGAAACTTTCAATCGATGCTTCAACGCCCATTTGTTGGATATAAATTAGATTATTATAATATAATATATATATATAATATAATGTATGAATAGTTAATTGCAGAGTTGAGCAAATTGATGTATAAAAGTTTTATACATGTCAACGTATAATACATATGTATTATACGTTTTAAGAAGACGTCGCACACGCATTTGCTGATTTTCGATTTCCCCAATAGTTTCTTTTATATAAAAGAAAAGTACCAAAAAATATCAAAATTTATTATAAATATGAAAAAGTAATTGCCAGTAATTCGATAATTCACCAAATATTAACTATAGCACGCTTTGTAAAAATAAAAAAAAAACTGTTTTGACCACTTTTCAGAGTAATTTTTTTTAAATTTTGATTTAGTACGGTACCTACAGAATCTTAATATATTTCAGAATTAAAATCCAAACATTGTAAGTATCCTTAAGTTTGTCAGGCTTTTATATATAAATCGTTACACGAAGAAATAAAATATTTTACTTTATTTAAGATGACGTACCACCCGTGTTTGCTGATTTCATCTAACCAACTGATAAAATATGAAATTCACGTTTAATAATTCTTGTCACTACTTCGTCATTTAAAATAAAAATAAAATTTCAAAAAAATAATGTGCAACAGCATAGATCTCTTCTATAAATTTAGTAATATGTAAATTTACTTTAATATTAGAAATGATGAAGTTGTGATAAGAATGCTGGACGTACATTTTATTATAATAAAAATATCAGTTCGTTGGACGAAGATAGGAAATATGCTTCTCGACATGCGGACAACAGAGATATCCCGTGTGATACACACACTAACGATAATTTAATTATCATACAACTACAATACAAATCCGCCTATATTTAAAACATTTTGTATATACATCCTTTAAATACTAACGTGTTTGTAAGTGTCTTAATATTTAATTTATAAAAATAATAGTTTATACATAATGTCGTAGCTATGTATGTTAGTATGTTCTGTTTATTGATTATTATCATTGGGCATTATTTCAAAAATGTATTAATTACTCATGAAATTTATTTGTATGTCAGACAAAGAAAACTGACTCAGGTATATACGGACCTTTGAGACCCGATTTAATATCGCCTATCGTATTGTATACAAAAGTTTACCAAAATTGTCTATTATACAATATTTATTTTTTATTGCAATTTTTAATACGATTTTATAAATATAAATATATATTATATTGTTATATAAATTGAAGATATTTTAATAATTACATATAGCCAATAATACTGAAATTTCCATTGACAAATTATTAATTAGGTTTTCCGTTATCCAATTCTAGTCGAAATTAATCTCTATTGAATTATATGAAATTAGCAGTATATAGGAAATCATGTATGCATTTTGATTGTACTATTGCACTGGTGCATACAAAACTAGCAGCATTCATAGTATTCTACTTGAATTAATACATAGTGTATGACCTTACCTAAACATATCATTGCGATACACGTATATAGTTACTGCATGTACAATGTGTTTTAATAGAATTGATTGAATTAGTCACAATTATATCATTATTCACTTTTACTTTTGGCGTTTGAATTGTATCTTTTAAGTTTCTCAAAATGTACATAATATTCAATATATAATAATGATTCATTGTTCTTAAATCATTTTTTTATATTACGGTCATAGAGAAATACTAATCTATTAACTGATATCTATAATTTCTGCGAAAAATCAATTGTGTAATCAATAGCTTGTGTGTAATGAACACGACGTTTTATTTTTTGTTATTTTGGGACGTAAAAAATAAATTAAATTAAAAATATACTTGCATCAGGTGTCTGTTGACATTATCGGCAGTAAAGTTTCTCGAGTATCTTGGTGATTCTCTAAAACTTCTGTATAACATTATTGTTTTCCGAACAATAGGTGTTTGTGATTTTAAGTTTTGCGAATCTAATTCGAAAACAACCGCGCACTACGCGTTCAAATTGTTTGTTTGTATGGTATTTGGAATCGCGCACCTAACTTAGTATTTCTCTACAATACAGTCGTGTCGAAATAAAAACAGTTTGAATATATTATATACAATTAAAGAAGCGTAATAATTTTTTTCCCCCACCATATAACGTAGGATATTTCCATTTTGACACCAAGTTTATTTATACTATATGTAGATACACCGAAATCCACATTAACACGTTAGTTGAAATATTGATAAGAATACAATTTATACATGTATATAATGTGCATTGCGCGTGTATATGTATAAAATACAGCTGGTGATGGTAGGGCAGTGGCGATATACGTCTGTCGGTTCGCTGGTAAGGCCATTTATCATGGTTTCTAACGGATGATGTACGGCCAAACGCAACCATAACCACCCTGTGTGTGAGCGTGTACCCGTTTTCGTGCCCCGGGGAGGAGGAAAACGTTGTAGTATGATATTAGAAAAACCGATGATGTTTCGTCGGCGAGTCGGGGGAGGGCCTGTTGGCGCAGGGGAGCAGTATCAGGTTGGTAGGAAACTATGTACGGGAGCGCGGAGGGAACACGTTGATAGGCCGCGTTTGTGAATATTATTCATGGACCCGGGAGAGACGACGATAATGTCGGCGGGTAAAAAAAAAAAAAAATAATAATAATAATAATAATAATAATAATAAACGCATAAAAAATACTCCGGACCAGAAAAACAAAATGTTTGGAAAAATAATATTAAATAACATATAGGTACATATTAAATTACCTTTGAAAGTAACACATGGAACTGGCAACTTGCAAACGGGACGTCTTCATTACTCGCGTTCAATAACGAGTACGGTGTTGTTATATAGCTTTACTTATATATATATATATATATGGGTACCTATATATTTATATATACATACATACATATATATATATATATATATATATATTTATATACCACGCAATGACAACCTGTCACTATATATGAAGTGCATGTGCGATTGACCTTTTCGACAGTCTCTCTATAAGATTAATAACAATTCCGGTATTATTTCACAGAAAATGTATACCGTATTTATGGGCCTTGTATTTGTGTTTTGAATTTGTTTTTTTTTTTTTCTGAAACGTCAAGTAAAATAAAGAATTTGCGTATTTTTTCTATACTAATCTAAATATAGAATTCAATAACAACATTTTTAGAACATATTTATAAAAATGTCAGGGAATTTTATATTTTTATACTATTCATTGTATTTATTGCAATATTATCAAGGTATATTTATGAAGAAATGAAATAATTTTTTCTTTTTATTCAACAACGTTTGGAATTCTTAATGCCATAATTTATTAGACTTGGACCCAGTATTTAATATATGAGTAATGGACAGATTTAATTTAAAAAGTATTTATAGTAATATGTTTTATAGTAGTACCTATATACCTATACAATATACATATATGATTATTATTATTTTTTTTAAATTTTTATTTGACATAAGTATATAATAGACTTTTCAAAAGTGAGTTTTGGCAGGAAAATCTCATATAAATAGTTAATTGATCACATATAAGGTATTTAAAGTATAGTAGTTATTTCTGAAATGTATCAATAGTTTAATTGCAGACAGTATTATGGGAAATGCCTAAAACGTAAATGTAATATTGACATTTTTTAAATTTACACCTTCGTTCAGAAATTATTTTCGAGTTAAAGGATTTATCTTTACTTTTAAATCTAAAATTATATTACCATACTGTATTCTGCCCTGCTGTTGAATTCCACGAAGGAGACAATGTACTAGCTTCCTCCACTTGTATCTGGATAACGCTTTTGTATTTGCACAAAAATGTATTTTCGTTTCCACTAAAATCGGATGTAGTTATTTTTAATATTGTTCTTACTACATCCCAAATTGTATATTTATTTTATTTTGTTTCTATTAGACGTAGGTACCAATGTTTAAATTCATAAACTAAAATTGTTGATAATTACATAGTTATTGTTTATCCTATTTATTTAGATTATAAATATGATATGCACATATTATTATATTTACTCGAATATTCATTTTGATTTTCTAGTGTTTTGATTTTTTGAATAATTGACAAAGTTAGTTATAATATATAAGTTCTTGAATATTATAATTTATAACCGTATATATTAATGACAGAATTAAATAAAAAAGTTTATTTCGAAGGTTTTACTTGTGAATTGTGTATAATTCATATTGTTGTTTATAGTGAATGGAATTGAAAGTTATTATATTTTGTTATTATTTCCAACAAACTTTATGGTATTCATGATAAATGTTATAATAATAATTATAAGACATTTTAATAAAACTTCCAACCAAATATTTACCTGTATAATTATTAAATGACATTTATATGTAGGTTGATTAAAAATATTATAAATATTAGTTTTATATATATTCTCAAGTATTTATTGTGTAATATTTTCCTTGATATACTTATAAATATAAAAGTTCATATTATCTAATACTATATCGTGTAACTTGTTTAATAATCGAATATCTTAAAATTGCATCGGAAAACTTTTAAATTACTGTTACCATGTCGCCCGAGGTTAACATTTTAGGAGAACAACTGAATATTGTTTGTTAGAGGGTTTACTCTGCCGCGATCGTATAACCAACGTTAACGACCGTAATTTGAATTTAGTATATATGGTAGGTGGGTTAATTGCGTTTGATAAGATGGGAATGATTTGTACAATATGATAATATTTAAATTGAATTGTCGATTGTCGTCGGAATCTATGTTGTTTATGCGGTGATTCAATTGTCCTAAAACATCTAATGCTTGTAGGTTAGATTATATATAGTATACAATTCCGTTTTAGGACGACCGTGGCATTTTCATTATTTTTGTGTTTGCCAGCAATGCATTTTCCCTGAGGATTGTTTTAATTGCCATAAAATCGAGACAATACTATGTTGTGCGATTCCCATTTGAAACAAATACGCACATATAATATATAATGTATATTTTATATGTATGGTTATGGGCGCAGATTACTTTATTTAATTGTTTTCGGAAATCGAATCGATTCGCTCTTGATATACTACCACACATTATTTCCGCTCTATATATTGATTTACGTTTCTTATTTAAATATATAAGTAGATATATAATATTGTATAAGTACATATTGTAGCCTTGAATTATTATCGATATTTATTAAATAATTGTGTTATGGGCACGATGTATGCATCTATATACCGATAATTATAACTGTGTACAATTTATATATTGTATATTAGTCATTATTTGTTTGTTGGTGGTTAAATTTCGTTTATTTTAAAATTTAAATTCCCTTCTAATTATGAATATATTCTTAATTGTTTCTATATATTTTGTCCGTGTACTATCTATATGATTCATTAATATATCATTGATTGATAATAGTAATACAATACTATCATTATAGTACGTTGCAAGTATAATGTTTATAGAATTTCGCCCTTCAACGTTACTAGGAAAATTCATTGATTTATATGTTGCGTTGCAAACATTATTTTAGTTGAATTTAAGAGATAAAGATCACTACCTATCTAAACAGATTGCATAATATATTATTTTAACTTAGAGTATGCATATATTAATTAAACGTTGATATGATTTCCAATAAAAATAACTCGGGGTTATGTATTGTACATCAACAACATATTATAATATGTAATTTGAATCGAAGTACCTAATATCTATATAATTATGCAATATATAGGTACAATATACGTACATGTATATATTTCTACATTAATTAATGGTGGTAATATTTTTGAAATGTAGGTATACTGCACTTATATGCTTACTATGTTCCTCTGTCTGAGATAAGCATTTATGGATGAACAGAGTACAGTTTTCCGGTGTGAGCTTCATAATTTCAAAATCGTCTTCTTAATGTTTATGCACCAAGACCATGGGAAAGCATCTGAGTGTAAGGATAAAACGATAACGTCATCCTTTCATAGGGTTTCGTTATATATTTGTATAAACGAGAGCGAATGTATACACACTGCAGGTGATTATACTGAAGATGAGTCATGCGAGTATTGATTATTTCATAACATTGTGTATTTTTAAAATCCTTTTTTAACCGAATTAAAACTTGATTTGAAACTGTGTACATTATGCATACACCATTAAGTATACACCTAGGATAATCGACAATAAGAAACTTGTAATAACAATTTTACATTACAATTTTGATAATCCCCATAAATAATATCGTGCGATAAAATTGGGGTTTCGGTATATACGCATAATTTTAACCATTATTTTTTTTTGAAATTGTGAAAAGTAACTGTAATGGATACATCAATTCATGTAAATTTAATGAAAATATATTTATTTTAATATTATTTTACAAACCTTTTTTTTTTTTTTAAGGATATATTGAAATGTGAATATGTGCTAAAACTTACCGTTTAGATGAAAAAAAAATTATAATATAGACTTTTGTGTTATTATTTGTGGTTAATCTAGATGTAACGAGCATAGTCGGAAAAAAGCTTTTTGTGCAGTTCTAGTTATAATATTTAAATTTTACTTTACGTTTTTAAATTACTCGTATATATTCTATTATTTATACGTTACTGTTCTGTCACAATTTGTAGAAAATAAGTGGTTAGTAGTTTATTTTTATGTCATTTATATAGGTATACATTATATTATAGTATTGAACATTTAATTATAAATGAAAATTCCGCACATTCCACAATATAGAATTATTGTATTTTTTTTTAGAAGTGTTAAGACCCGGATAACGCCCTTATCGGATATTAATGGTAAGCTCTCTCTCTCTCTCTCTCTCTATATATATATATATATAGTTACAGTCGACAATTAGATATTGTTTAATAGTGTATTGTATATTTTGGTATAATTTAACGACGATTTCAATGCAATCAGCGGATGTATTGGACTACAGTGGCGTCATTTATACACATTGATAGTGGCAATGATTTGGGATAGTCGTATGCAATATCACTATACATAGTTTATAAACATATATATAGTATCATAGACCTTTAATGGTGTAACATTGCGGATATCCCAAATAGTATATATATATATGCATTATTTATTATTTGAATAAGAAACTGGAATACCAATTTGATGATGCTGCACGCTTCCGCGCTATTTACTTAACCGTAAACTAAATGGCGAATCATTAACATTACACATGTCGGAGCTTATTCATATGCACGTGCGTTGTGGCCTTTAATCACTTACTGTTTACTACGCGTAAACTGATATCTCATTTACCGTATACACGCTGCTATGTTTCTATTCTAAAAACCTAAACTTGGGATTCGCAAATAGTATAAAGAGCAGTTTAAATTAAAGATCCGAAATATTTTAGTGGAAATACATACCATCATGATTTTCAGTGTTTACAGACGTCAACCCCCAAAACGACCCCCGAATTTATATTTATCTACATAATATATTTAGTGATTTAGACGACGTAGACCCCTATTAATTAAACAATTAATCCAAAATTTGGTCCAGTCTGTCCTAGTGATCGTTTTACAGTTTAACTGCAGTGGTATATATACCGTTAATCGACCCTATATAATTTACACCGCCAAGTTCATCGCAAGCCATTTACTGGACGACAATTGGTCGGAAATCACTTACCGACAAACTATCGTAAATTGCATCTTATATCTGCTTTTAGTGTATTATCTGTAACAAAGATAATATGTGTGTTATAGGCACTACGTTGTAATACGGGAATTTCACATTTACTTCAAAATGAAACTATACGTTTAAAACAAACTTTGTATTTTATTAAATTATAAATATTCGTGGCTCTATATAGGCTACGCTTAAGTGAAAATGTATAAAAGTATTTCATTTTACATGGTTTCATATAAATTATAAGTGATGAACTTAAATCCAAATTTTTGAACAATTATATATGATTATGTTTTAAAATATAGAATAGTATATTGATTATTTTTTTTTATTACAGTTTGTATACAAAATTAATATATGACGAGTATTACTTGAAAAGCCTTAAAATTTCAAATTATGATATTTTTATAATACCATAATAAATTGTATGAAACTAAGTACTAGGTACCTATTTTTATGTACTTTTAACAAAAACTTTATAAGAAGGTATAATAGCAGATAAAAAATAATGATTCAGTGAGGGAATAGTCGATGATTTTTAGTGTGGGCCACTGATTCATGTGTATGTACTTATTACTTGTTGTGTAATTATTTTGAATTTGAAAACCGTTTTGTTATCGTTTCCGAACTTCGCTATAGTATGTACTTTAAAACTTTAAGTGATCGCAGAAGAAAATAGTTTGGAATAATTTTTAAGATATTTTTAGTTAATATAGGTATTATATAAATATATAAATTCATTAATTTAATATTAAATATTTATGTTTTTTTTTTTTTTAATGAAACAATATATTTTACAAATTTTAACCGAACAAATAATATATAATTGTTTTAAGTTGTATACTTTTATTTTCTATGAATTCTATATTTATTCTTAGTATAACCAAATTAAACATTATGACAATGGGCTTATACTTAAAATGTATATTTTTTCAAGTTTTTTGGCATATAATTTTGTTTTGAATTGTGTGTATAAAAAAATTGCGAACCTTCATTTGCTTTGTACTAAATACCTGATAAATAAATTGTTAAAAATTTATCATATCTATATTACGATTTTTGTATCAATCTATATGATAAGAGAATAACAATTTTAACAAATATAATTATTATTGTTTAATATATAGACTTTAGACAAACTATTTTTTTCCCCAATTTTTGTGTTCCAGATAACGTAAATAACATTGCATTGACTATAAATATAATATACGCATTTCTAGGGAGATTGAAAAAACTTATTTTTATCGAAATAGTTAATGTATTATTTATGCTGTGGTTAATAATGTTAAAACATTAGCCCACAGCATCTTTTGAAATAACGAGTTCTATTGTCTTTGTCAATATTGTTCGCAGTTGACAAAACGTTGGATTACAAATATTTGCGTTACAAATAACAATTTAAAGTTTTCTAATGGAATAACTTTAAACGACTCGTATCCAAAAACATTTCCATACTTACAATCATAAAAATATTCTTCTACTCGTACGCTTTTAATACGTTAATTATAAGGAATTAAAATAAAATAGGAATACATGCTGATAATTAACTATATTCAAAATAGTATGTAACATATATTATATATATATTATTTAATTAAATGTAATTATGAGTTGATATGTGCTTATATAAATATATACATTATTGGATAACTAGCTTGAGTAAAACACCTATTGAAAGTAAATCCTTGTATGTGGAACTTCTTTTTATTGTGACACCTTGTAATCTAATATTTTTTTGAGTACCTACATCACCTCATTAGTGCAACAACTTTTCGGTGCAGCATATTTAGAGTGGAATTGGTATACTTAGATTTATTTATTTAATCTATAATATTCAGTGACCGAAGTATTTTTGGGGAAAAAAATTATTTATTTATTATTAATCAACGCCCAACTGGGGAAGTATTTTACAAAAAAAGAAAAATATTATATACAAAATCAAATACAACTGTAATTAAAATGACAAAAGTATAAACAAACGAAGTGGAGTAGTACGGAATATAAAAAAGAGAATGGTCTCAAGTATAATGAGCTGGAAGACGGAAATAAATTTCAGAGAGAAGATCTGATACATCAAGAGTGCCATTTAGAAGTGAGGTAATAAAACATCAATCTGCTTCAGTACGACGGGAAGAAAGAGTGTATATATAGAGACTTGCGAATAAGAGTATATAGTCATGTTGAGGGTGTTCAATAAGATAGTACACATATAAGATAGTACACGCTCAATTCTTAATCGATCTTTAGCCAGATATGGATACCAAACTAATCCACCATACTCAAATACAAATCTGACCTAAGCGAAATAAAGATAGCGAAGAGACGAAGCAGACAAAAACATGTCTTTAGTATAATGAGTAAGAAGATCTTAAGTACTTTACAAGTAGTAGCATTAATGTGGTGCTCAAAGCTCAATGACGGAGAATAAAAAAATACTAAGATTTTTAAAAAGAACTACAAGGTGAATAGGAGTGCCATTTAAGTGGTATGGATGATGGATGAAATTACGACTTCTGAAAAAGGTCATGACATTACATTTACCTAGATTAAGCGTCAGGCCAAGATGATTAACTCACCAAAAGAAGATATCCAACTTGGACTGTAGGGTGTGACATCTATCAAGATAGTCAATTAAAAAAAAAAATTTCAAGTCTTCAGCAAATAGAAGGAATTTTGTCTTAGTAACCCATTTGATTATATAGTTAACAAATAAGGTAAAAAATACAAGGACTCAAATGTCCTCCTTGAGAGGAACGCCTGGAGGAATATGTAACAAGACAGATAATATTGTTAATTAATTATTTTTAAAAATATTCCGCCTGCGATGGAAATGGGTTTTAGGTTTGTAGAATATAGTATCCTTCACCCCTAAAGGGTATCTAAAGAATAAATTAAGAAATTAAGTCAGTAAACATTATTTGTATAAAGGAAAATTATAATTAATTTAAACTAATTATTGGTACCTATTATATTTCATAATAACACAATTATAAATAAATTTGACTTTCAAATATAAATTACAAAATATAAAAATAATAGCTAAATATATAATTTGTAATTATTGTCATTGTGAGTCTTGTCATCAAGACAAGTGTAGACATACAATAAATAATTCTAACCAACATTAAATAATTTTTTTAGTTATAGATTCTTTCAAATCGTGTATACTATATGTATACATATTTACAGGATGTCACGCAGGGATTTGACAAATTCAATAACATATTTTGTTCTGTTCAATAGATTTAAGTTCACAATAATATTACTAGAATCCTGCAATACAAATCTTATATTTAAGATTTGATTTATTTATTTATTTATTTTTTTTTTAAATAACTAAAATTAAAAATTTTATAAATTTAATTATTAAATTTATTTTTTATAAATTAATATAGACATTTTATAAATTAACTTTAAAAAAAAAATAATATATTTTTAAAACCGAAATTATTCTCATTAATGATACATAGTCGCTAGGTATTAAATAACATAAATTAATTTTTTTATGAAAAAGACATCATTCATTGTATCATAATATTTTTATCAATCGATTCATATTATCAATTATTAGCTAATTATAATTTTCTATATTGCTGTAATATTAATTAGCAACAAATAAATTGTAATTTTAACAAACTTTAAAAATTGTATAAAAATTAATAATGTAACCTAATTAATAGTTTTACTATTAGTTTTATATTACTGTAGTGACATACTGTGTTTTTGTATAATAGCTTTCATAAAATATTCTTTATCAAAAATTGCGTTTTTTGAAATGTATATTTATACATAAAACGATGTGACATAGTAATCGTACTTAACAATTGTATTAAAACACGTATTTTTTTTTTTTTTTTATTTATTAATATTAAACATAATACGTCCATTGAGATGTTTTCAATTTTCCGTGTTAAAAATATTATATCTATATGTATAGATATATTCATTAACTTTTAAATTAATGGTGCAATAATGTTTGAACTATTCAAATGAATAATCGGAACAAACATATATAATTTTACGTTACATATAATGTCTCCCCAATGTCAGATTGATTTTTACCCAGTCGTTCAGTGGTAATATTTGTTCATTACGTAAAGGTTAATATAAAATGTTCTAGTTGATAATATAATGTGGTTTAGTTTATGATGTTTTTGACAAGCACTTGAGGCATATTTTAAGCTACGGCGTAAATATTTATATTAATTAGAATGCTGGAAGTACGAGTATGTACAATAGTGAGCGAAATTTTCGTTAGAATTATCAATATAATCTCCCTATTTCACTTAGTTATTAGCATAATTATTCATCGATAAAAATATATGTGTACAAAATGTAGTGTCAAAATTTTCGAAAATATTCAAGAACATACTACCTATTATTAAATATATAGGTCAATATGTTTTTAATATTATACGTGTAAATATCTGTATTAGTGTTGTTCGCAAGAATATAGTAAATGAAAACTACATTATACAGATTGCAAATTTAATATTTGAGTAAAAACAAAATATATTACGCAACATATAAATATTCCACTAGTACTAAGTAATTTATTGTCTCCGAATTTCTAATTAAAATCCAATTCAAATAATCCAAACGAACCACGAATATGGATAATTCAATCCAGATTGCATTGTAAGACATAATAGGAGGAAGTTATATAGAGGCATATCACCCAAATTATCATCATCATCTATAACATCTAAAATATATTGAATTTAATTTCCAATTTTATATTTAAAGTATTTCTATTAGTTTAAAATGAGTTGTAATTAATAAACCTATATGATTATAAATTAGTTAATTTTATTTCTATTATCTGTGTAAAGTTTAATATTTAAGAAAACACATCCATCACATTTACATATACCCAAAACATTAAATCAAAAGCTAAATAAAATTATAAAAATTGTATTCAACCGATTTTAATTTGGAAAACAGATTAAAATTCAACATCATGACTTCTGAAATTTAATCATTATGAATTTTACATTATATTAATTGAACACGTATATAAGTTTACAACATACAAATAATGTGACGCCAGAAAAAAAAAAGGAATAACGTTTTAATATAAAATAATAGTGTCATACTTTTTTTGTTTTTCGCGTTTAGTGTTTTCTGAAATCATGTTTTACACTTTTTCGCTAAAAGTGGGTATGATTTTTTCTTCAAATTTTTGTGTGAAAACCACTTTGTTGTGTTTTACTTGCTACTTGTAAATTCACGAAAGGCACAAAAAAATTATTAAACGTAAGAAATAACTAAACTTGAAAAATGAAATGCGAAATGCAAAAAGTGTGAAGCTACCTTTAAGATAAGTATAATAGTTATGTATACTATTCCACCAATCTGCTCAAAATCATTTTTTTATAATTCATTGATTTATAAATACTTTTAAATTTAATTTATCCACTATTACAGTATAATGCTCCCCAATAAGGTAGGTAAGTGGTTCCACCCCTCTAAGCAAGCCTTTTAAATTATGATTTATTAAAATATTTTTTATTTTTATCTTTATAACACTTATGTATTTACATATAAATCAAGTGTTTCCAGATAAAAAGCTTTTTAAAAACAAATTTATTCTAGTTGATACTTTAAATAAGAGGTCATTTTTTGATTTATGCAATAGTTAGAAAATTATTCATAAGATTCGTCAACAACGATTACCTATAATAATTAATATTTCCTCGAAATTCTGAAAATAATAAAAACGTGCGGTTTTTAAAGAAACATTATTTTGTCTCATACAATTTTCAAAACTAATAGCTCTATAGAAAATAATTGTGTTCACTATATGCATCAAGTTCAGCACAGAATCGTTTTATAAAAAAAATGATTCATAATCGCTTTCAAACTTAACAAATCCATCACGAGTATTCTAATACTACAATATAAGTAATTCTTCGTCCTACTGACCGAATTTTTTTCTTTATTATAATATTTAGTTTTATGATAACTTGATCCATTCAAAACATTAAGAATAATATATATTTATATATTTAATTATTGGCACCTGTATTGAAAAAAAACATTGGTAATATTGATAAAATTAGGAATTCAATTAACAAAATTACTTTTACTATACAGCCGACAAACATTTTATTCATTTAACAATTGTCAGCTATTTATTATTTTTTTAGTTATCTATTGTTATACAGAGTAAAGAGTTTAATAAAATAACTTTTTAATAGTATAAAATAAACTGTTATGAGAATAAAATAATTATTGTTTACAAAATGTTTATCAATGTATTGTACTCTTTTTGTTGTTGTACGTATATAATAGTTATTTATTAAATTCAAAATTTATTGTCGAATTGATAAAATTATATTTATCAAATTATTTTATTAACTACTTTAACAAATGAAATTTGTAATTTTCAATTGTTTCAACAGTAAGATAAGTATTATATAATCATCATATATTATTATCGCGGTATTCGACTAATTAACATGCTAATGTTCACACACTCACACATTGGAATGGCTAAAATATATATGCTATATAAAATACCTAATCACTACTCCTATTCTAAGGTTACTTTGCAGCCCCATTTTAGCACAGAGTTATTATTTTTTAATATATTATTTAGATATTTTTAAAGCGTATCGGAAGTGCCTTGTCCCTGGGCTCAAAATTTAGTTATAATCCAGGCATGGTTGTCGAGATGAGATAAAATAGTTATGCTTCTTAATTATTCATCTGGGAATACTAGCGCTAGAGGGTTAAAACCAATTTCCTATTTTACAAACTGTATAGACCGATTTACTACGCTATTTACCCTCGATGGTTTGGGTTAAAATTAAATTAAAATGACCTATATATATATATATATATATATATAATGTCGAATGTTGTTTTATTTTTGCATTGATTTTGTTCAGCATCTATTCCGTTTTTCATTCAAATAAGTAATCGTAATATAGAATAACGCCAAAAAATGTTTGCCTTTCCTCTATTTGATATCTTTAGTTTTACGGATAATATAGACAGGCAGTATAAATTCGTCAGTATTTCGCTTTCATACACGTGTCACGTTGTCTTGTCGTCTACCGTTGACGATTTGAAAACGGATTTTTTTTCTGTCTACTTGTCCTGTCATTTTTGATTTATGTACCGAATAGTGAAGTTTTCAGAATTTTTTCAAGGAATAGACTATTGAGATAATGATTTTTTTTTTTTTTATCATTTAGTTTTTTTTTAAAAATAAATCAATTTAAAAAAATTAATTTTTTTAAATATAAATCATATATAATTACGGCGGTGTTCTAAATTTACCTTAAGTGATATAGCATAATACCTAGTAATTATATTTTAAAATTGCAGTTCTTTAAATTTTAATAAAAATGTATCTAACAACATTTATTTAGATAAAGAAGCTATACTTACAAGTTATATATATTATGTTAAATCGATTAATCGGTTGTAGTATAACAATCGATTATCAAATCAAATATTTTCACTCTCTAATACCACTATATTATAATTAATTAAAAAAATGATGGATGGATTGATGAACGGTTGGGAATTAAACGTTTCTAATATTTATATAGACGTCCAATTTATTATTAAGTATATAATAATTGATACTAATATATAATTATATTATTATATGAATTAGTCCGACAATTTTAATTTAATTCTCGACATTTTAATAATAAACTTTAAAATTATTTGATGACGTATAAGTTAAATTTCCATAATATAGAATAAACATGTACCTATATGTAATATATAGTTCCAGCATATATATATATATATATATATACATACTAATGGCCAAAATTTAACCTAGTAAATATAATTATGGCTACAATATGAAATGAGGTACCTACGTCGTTATTTTAATATTGCCGATGGGGAAAACACATGGGACCACCTCATGTGCACTGCACTAATGACGGACCGACGGGGGTTAATGTGGTGGTACATTCACCCTGTACCAATAAAATACATTATATTTCGGCGTTTATATTACGCGAAACGTTTGTAACGATTGTATGACGATAACGTGCATTTCCTTATTGTTGGCCACCGTGCAGTTTTCGCCCGTAGTGCGTATACATTAATGTATATATTGTAATCAGGGGCGTACCTTTGTGGGGCGTGGAGTGTGTACAATAATAACCGTGTTTAAAATTAACACTACCCGAGAGGACACTTTGTACGCCACTGCCCGCCACTGTCATACGGCCACAGTCCGTGCGTATAAAATGCAACACTCCCGGCCGTCGCGCGCGTAGCCAATTTTCCGTTTTTCTCAACGTGTTCCTTCCTCCCGTGTTTCACGTGCTGCGCGCGCGACACGGCGACGACGACGTGTACACCGTATACGTGTCCCGCGCGACCATACACGCGGTAAATGTTTAACAACGCGCGGCAATAATGTGGCCGGTTAAGTGGCCGGGAAGTTGGTTTATGGGACGATGAAAAGTAAACATTCGCGGGGAAACTTTTGCCCGCCGCCGCCGCCGCCGCCGACGACGACGTTAATTGAATTAATTATGTGTAAATTTCGCTACGGCCCGGTACTTTCGAGGTGTGGCGCGCCTACACTTTTAACACACGCGTGCACGGAAAAAGAGATAAAAACTCTCTTTCAAAGCCCGTGCACACTGCATGTAGTCGTCGTCGCTTGCCGTATACTTGCAGTTAGGTTAGGGCACACGATATATATATTTATATACCGACGCCTTATCGCCACTGCCGCCTCGTACACAGAAGAATATGAGGCCAATAAATATAATTATACAACCATAGTATACCCCACCCCTCCCCCCCCCCTAACACGTAATTTAAACGGACCCATTCGAATTTATCGGTGTTTGAAACATAATATAGCCAACAACAACGATTTTCGCAATCGAACAGTCGTATATAACATATAATTATATATTCGAATATGCACTATATTAATATATATATATATATATATATACGGAGCCAGAAACGTGTTTATAGGAATGTTTAACGGCAGGACATAAATGAGAGATAGTTTTTCAATAGCACTAAACGCATACAATCAATGGCGTGATTTTCGGCCCGAGAATCAAATATCTTTAACAAATGCTTTCGACAAAATGATTATGAGGTGATATAGCTCCGCGTAATATACATATATAACTATATTATAGTGAATCGAAATAAAAATAGAAAATAATTGGCAGGGAATTTGTAAAAAAAAAAAAATTACTGCAATAGTAAAACGCATACTTTGTGAAAAATTACAGTGTCTAGAACTCTTGTTTATTTGATTAAATTTACAATTTTTTTTAGTACTTTTTTCGTACGCACAAATCGAAAAAATAAATCTTCAAAGTACCGTCCTGATCAAATTTCTATTTAAAAAGTAGCTATTGAATATAGTCTTCTGATCGAAATATCGTTTTTCGAAAAATAAAACCTTGAAAGCCCTACTTTTTCTCAAACTCTAAAATACACATAAAATACGACAAATGGCACGGGTTTTAATAATATTATATATACTTACATTGTTAGATCTTAAGTTATTATAAACATATTATTGCTAAGGCTAATACTGCAGTTAAATATTTATTGAAACATATTAAATAAGTACATCGAATGATTATTACAAATTTGAGTAGACTGTCATAGGAGGCATTTAGAGACTATATAATATATTTCAGTAAGGTTGTCAATGCACAGCAGAGATATATTTTGTTTTATAATTCCATTTTTAAGTGTCTAATAATTTTATGTCATAAAGTTTTAAATATGTATTATGGATTCTGAAAGATTATCGAAGATAATATTGAAGTGAAGTACTTTTTCTTTTAAAACGAAAATTATTTTGAATGCTTTCCAATAAACATACAGTTTTCTAAAAGTTTTACATAGGTACTTCATAATACCTTTTATAGATGGGTTGAGTGTTCCATATTGACACCATTATGTAAATTTATTAATCATTGTTGAATAACAAGTTTAATTTAGAAGTTGTCAAGTACGTATTAATGTAAAAAAATTATACAAATATTGGATCTTGATAATGATTATTATTTAGTATGTTACTAATATTTATGAAAAATATAATCAACTATTATGTATTAATCACAGCCCTTATATCCGAAACATTTTTTAAGTATTTAATTTTTTTTTTACCGGAAGTGTATATTATATTATGATTGCAATTATATAGGTATAGTATCTGAAATAAGCACCTAGTTTATGATATATTGTACCTATATACTTAATGAATTGTCAACTTGTTCAAAATCATATAATAATAATTTAGATATAGAATATCCATATTGATATTTTATATCAGTACCAGAATTTAAGTTAAATAACAATGTTATCATTTATGCACAAAATGAATGGATATCGACCTTCTATTGAAGCGATTGGATAGGCCGATAAAATTTCCAATCTCGCGACGCATACAATAGATCTGTACGTGACCCAGCAAACTATTTCATCTCGTAGATTGAAAAATTGAAGGAAAAAAGTTTGGTTTTCTCACAAAATCTTCTTTTCTTAAATTTCTCACGTGCACAACTCTTTCGACAGAACGAAGATTCCGTGGTCTATTTATGTGTATACAATCATTTTATACGTGCTTGTCGATTTATATTCTTTAAATGCGTACATTTTTATATATAGGACATAAGTATTCGTATTTAAACCTGATTGTTTGCTGAAAATTTAATTGTATAAACCTTTCCAAGTTTGTTTGACTAACGAACTACTATCGGGTTAACTGCGTGAAACTCGGTGTTTGGAACAACAATAAAAATGGTGAATAATTTATTTTGTTTCTCTGATTTTTATAATCAATACGACAACACCAAGTATATAATATATACGATAAAGGAAATCAATTGCGGCATTTTCTTCTGCTGTATTCTCTATTTTTCCAGAAGTCTGGTTTAATCGTATTTTGACTACTTCTACTATCATAGGTACTTTATTTTAGAATAAAAATATGATCTTATATAAATTAAACCAATTTTGGATAATATAATACACTAAATTATAATAATATTATATTGATATTATCCACTCGCTGACGTTAAAGTTCAAGTTTCGATTCAGTGATACTATTTGGTATGTTATTGATAAATATTGTATTAAGTATATACATCATATTATTGAATCTTGAAACAAAATTAAATTTTTGAATGTTATGAATATTTTACATATATTGATATATCAACATCTGCTTATGCCATAGAGAAATGTTAATGGTAAAGTATAGTTTTACAGAATATAGTTGTATTATCTACACAAGTCATGATATCAAATATACACAGAATAGGTATATAATACTGCTAAAACATAAATATCAGTGATTGTTTAAATCTATTGTCCTGTAGATACGTATATACTATTATATCAGCACAAATAATTTTTATTGAAAAATCCTTGTTAGCATTTCTCATTTTTAACAACTTACAATAAATAAATTATAGATAACAACACTATCTAGTGCCTTTTTTTCGATATTTAAAATTTTTTTTTAATGATATTTTTTTAAAAAAAATCAAAAAAAATATTTTTTAATAACTTACAAATCCTGTTTAAATGCACATATATTACAAAACAGCTACCTAGGGTGCTAGATAATGATGTTCTTAATCATTTATTTAATTTTTTTTTTTTTTATCTTTCTACGATGTTTAAAGTTGTTATAAATGAGAAATGTAAAAGTAATACCTATTAACAATAAAATTTTATAAATTCATAAAATACAATCACAATAAAAAAATAACATAATTATGGGAATAGTTATTATTCATTTTTAAAATGTATATAAAATTTTTTCATTTTTCTTGAAATTGTCTAAAATTTGCCTATTTATAGAACCACTTAATAATGGCCATGTTAACATTCTTAATAATTGAAATTAACATGCAAATTAAGGTAATTTATTGAGTATTTAATAAAATATAGTTTATATAATTTCAACACAAATTGGATGTACCTGTATGAAAAATATTTTTTGCAAGGGGTAGAAACGGGAAATGGACAATATGACCTGGGGACAATTAGATTGACCGGTCTAATTGTCATCTATTTTTTTTTCGTTCGGTCTTACTATCCCAAAAGAGGTCTTGTTATTTCTATCAAGGTGACAATTTGACCAGAAGTGATAAGACGGAAAGAGAACAATTAGACCGGACGTAAAAATTTAGAGGACATTTAAACCACAAAATTGGACAATAAGACCGGCCAGTCTACTTCAATATACAAGTATAACATTAGTTATACTAGTGATATTGAAAAAAAAGACGACGGTAGAACACAGATAATTTTATTTACAATATAGTGTCAAAATTTGGTTTTTTAATTAGAACTAGAGCCCAAGAACAGTTTTTTCTCGTAAAACAGTTTTGTTAACAAATATCATGATTACACAACAATAAAAAGTGGTTCTGACAAAGATCTATTCTAAATTACTTTTAAAATGAACATAAAAATATTTAATTTATATAATTTTTATTTAGCTAAAAATTGAATGACATTTGCCTATACATCACTCCTTAAAAATAACATGGGACGTCTTCTTAAGGGGTTCTGTGTAGGAAAATTTTAAAGAATTTTTAGAAAAAATAAATGTTTAATTTCAAAAAATTTCAAAATATAAATATATATATACCATTTTTATTAACGTAAAATCATGATATTTTACGATATATATATATGATTTTTTTTTAAAAAAAATATTCACGAATATATCATTTTCATCAACTTAAAAATAATATAGATAAATGAAATAAAAAATAAATCATAATTAACTAAAATTAATTAGCGTCCTACGTAATCGATTTTTGATATGAGCATTATCATACGTTTTATGAGTTGTTGAAAAATGTATTTATTTTTTATTTTTTGGAATAACTATAAATCTTAAAACTATATCAATAAAAGATTACGTAGAGGACACTGATAATGTTGTTAGCTATAATATATTTTAATTTGGAATTTCTAAAGTTGATAAAAATGAAAAATGCTGATGCATGTTTTTCATTGAAAATTTGTAGGTAGGAACAACTAAAATATGGACAAAAAAATAATCTTCTTTTACTTTTAACTGAATATATTTTTATTAAAAATATTACATGTAAAAATACTTTGGGTTCTTCCTTTTCAAATGATGGGGTTCTAACAATTCACATTTTTTAGTTTGTAAATTGTTTGATAGTTTTCAGAACTTGATAACACTTCTACTCCCCTCCCACTCTATATTAAAAAAAACCTGTTTGGGAGGGGATGGCCTTCACCCTAATAAAGGTATTTTAATATTTATTTCATCCGCTCTCATAGATTGATATTTTTTTGAATTTATTTGGCACAATTCTACCCCTCTATATACATTTCTACAAATCTGTGAACTAGTGGGAGGATGAAAAGCAACAATTCTTGATATACTGTCAATATTTAATGATTAATAAAATTAGGGATTTCAAAAAAATATCAAAATTATAATTAGTACATCACTTAAACTCAAGATATTGTTATTAATGATCCAACAATAAATTTCACCGAATTTTTAAGGATTATTATATAGGTAATTTTAAATACATTTTTCAAAAATTGAAATTAAATAACTGAAAGAGGTTTATGTATTTTTTCAATATAATTTAAAAGTATCATATTATTATACGTTGCCATATAATGGCACTAATGGCAGTTAAAGTGCTTTGAAATAACTTTAAAATAACTTTTGGTTACTAATAACTAAAATAACTTTAAGAGTTCATTTCGTTTTTCTCGTAGACATGATGTTTTTACAACCTACTTAAAATCATTGGTGTTACTATTTATGTATACCAAATAAATGATTTAATATTGATTAAATTTAACTGAATATGCATATGATATGATTACTTACGTTTGTATGCATAATAATAGGAATATTTACAATATATTTTAATTAACATTTTGTTAATTGAAACAATTACCTATAGGTACCTATATAGTTTAATTAATTATCTATTGAAAAAAATTTGGAAAATAATGTATACGAACAAATAAATGGTTTATTTTATTACTGTTTTTAGGCATCTAATATTGAATTGCATAATGGAAATTTTTTTTTGATAATATAATTTTTTCATATAACTTTAGTATTTTTTATTTGTCTTTATAAATTTTATTTGGATCATTTTCATTGGCATGTAGTTTGTACAAGTTATACCTATAAATAATATATTTTGTATTGCATATACCTACATAATATTATACAATATAGGTTTATATGAGTAATAGGTTTTTATATAAGAAAAAGGTTAATTGTTGTATATTCTTGGTGTCGGTTCTGCCCTAATTATTTTTAAAAGTTCAAAGAAACATACATCATATTTTCATAAAAAAAAATATTCATGCTATACGAAATAATGTTGTGTAATAAATATTCAGCAATGTAGATGTATATATGCTTATACCAACCAATTTTTACCCTTTTAATTAATCGAGTATAAATAATTTAAAGTTAGTACTTATACTACCTAAAATATATGTACCTATATATAACAGACTCAGACGCAAGAAATCGTATAATTTGAAAACTATTGTTTTATTCAATTATACTTTTATTAAAATTAATTTTTTTTTAATATACATAAATTATTTGAATAAAATTGTCTGAGTATTGATATACGACTTTTATAATTCTAACTTATTTGCGTTATTTTAAACAAATATATTTTAAAAACCGATTAATAATTCAAACTGACATAATATTAGCTATTTACTAATAACAATTATGGAACATTGGAGCACCAATGTTATAACTTTATTAAGACGTCGCAACACAAACGTAATATCGATTTAAAATCAGGATAAAGTTGTGGGACTTTCAAAAGTCCAATTTCAATTCTGAAAATTGTTTTAAATTCATCAATTTATCTTCTAAAGATCGTTCGATATATATATTTTTTTTGTTGAACATTTATTATAAAAAACCTCAATTTTGAAACATTGATTACATATCAATCTGTAATAATGAAGAAAATGACCCGATCGAGACCTTAAAAACAAGCCGACAAATTAAAATTTGTTTTCAGATTTTAAATCCGACTTTCCAATGTTCTACAGTTTTATCCCATTTATATTGGTCTTTTAGGCATAAATATCGTGATTACCCAACAATAAAAAGAGGTACGTGTATGAGACTACCGTGATTCTACCGTGTAAATGCATTTAGTTTTTAGTAATAAGTTTTAGGCCTTAATTTCAAAATTTAAAGTCATACATTTATATACTTGTAGACAATTTAAAAATAAAAATAATTTTTGAGTTATGAAGAAAAGATAAATACTAATCAATCCCCCGCATGAAGTGTTCTTCTGTTCAGCGATTACGATTTCAATATATATAAAACAATAATAATAAAATAAATAAATAATAATTATTTGTTGTCAATATGAGAAAATTTTTTTTATAGTTTTTAAGTAATATTAAATGATTTAGTTCCATTAACTGTGTATCATTATATATACATATAGGTATATACAATGTATATTTTGTGAAACAGTAATAAAGTTTAAAATGTTAATTTTTGTTGATAGAATCGACTTTTCAATTGTCGACGATTTGTATCCTTATCGGGGTTCTCATTATTATTTATTAAACTTAAACGGTTTAATCAGATTTAAATATAAATTAAACAAATGACTAAATTATTCATTTCAAATTAAAATAGCAATACCGCAGTGTAATAATAATATTAAGGAATTATTAGTTTGGATTTATTTTTAAATAAATTAGCAGGCATATGCTAATATATTTATATATTTATATACACCTATATATATATATGATATTATAAATAATGTAATTATTTATATTAATTGTTAGTATTAATTACTCTATAATCTAATTACCAGCTATAATTTGTTTCTATACACATAATATGAAGGAGCTTAATATATTTTTAAATTGTCAAATATTCTTATTGTATTTTTTGTATTATCATAAAAGCTTTTGAATTTTATCTTCATAATACATTACTAAACCATATTGTCTTATTTTTGAAATATCTTAATTGTAGACACTGGCAGTTTTTCACGTTTCTTCAGTGTTGTAAACTAAAAATGTTAACCACTAATATTTTATAAGACTGCTTTTCTTGATATCTCAAAAAACAACAAGCACTTTAAGACTTATTTTAGTATTCATTGTGATGAACAATTTAAAATTATTTAAATAGATTCTACACAAGTCGATTTCTACTACTACAAAACTTGAAGTAAATCGTCATATCCAATATATATAAATTTCAGGTAACTACCTATATATATTATATTCACTTACCTACTTAATATATACGCTTACATGAAACTTTTTTTATAGGTTTTTTTTTTTTTTATATTTTTGGATGTCTTAGTAGAATATCCTGAATTGCAAGTTATTATTATCGGATAAATAAAAATTGTTTATATTTTAATACATTTTTATCGTAAATATTCTTCATATTTTAATAATTTTAATATATATATATATATATATATATATAATATGTATGATATTATTTTTCATCTCCTGTGTTTATTGAGATGTAAAGATTAATTACATATATTTGCATATATTTTATGCAAATTAAAAAAAAAAAAAGTATTAATATTTAATATTTAAAATAATAAATCTAGTATTTTTTATACAAATATATTGTGATAATCATTTGTTTATAAGTATTTAACTTAAACAATCATTGTACTATAGTTGTTATTAACGAATAGGTACTGTAATAATGTAATTGAATATAAAATGTTATTTGTATTTCGAAGATTCTAAATCTACACACAGCTATCCATATAATATTTACATAACTATAAATTATTGTTAGAACTCAATAGAGATTTATGCTCGGATAATTTAATTTCTAAGTAGTTGGTAATACTTCAATCAGTAAATCTGATTAAAATCTTGAGATGATTAAAGATCATAAAACATTTAACTATACTTCAACGATAATTTATACTGCATTGCTGCATTAAGCTTATTCGGCTGTATTAAACCGGATAATTCATGATCAATAATCTGTTTCTATTATAAACAGGTATCATATAAAGTATAAAACTATAAGCCATGTTAATATGTCCTGCAACTAAATATCTAATTGCTAATTAAAACTTAACATATCCTAAGAAAATACTACATATTATTCTCCAATTTTTGGAAATTGTTAATATGAGTAGGTACTTCTGTAGTTATTAATTATAAATGCTTACTATATAGTTGTGTATTTTTATGAGTAAACCGTCCTCCTATTAGTGTAATATCTAATTATAGTATCTATTATAATTATATGTATCGTGTACTAAAATTATTATAGGTACATTTTAGTATCTTATTCAGTATTACGCATACTCTAGTATACATATATATATTTAATCTTAAAGGCTATTTGCATTCAAAAGAAAATTCTTAACAATAGTCACAAATATTGACATTAGTATATATATATATATTATAATAGTAGTGATACAATTACTAATCATAATTTATGGTATCATATTTTATGATCTTAAAAATGTAGCTTTCTTGTTTTTTTTCTCAAAACTATGTTAAGATAATAGAAAATAATAAAATAAACCTAATTGTTTTATGAATAATTTTCAATAATTTGTTGTGAACAAAATCAAATATAAAAACACTTATAATATTATTAAACAAATATATAATGTATATTCCTTAGTAATTTTCTATATTAGAATCCAAAAATGATTTTTTTTAATTAACTATTTTGCCAATTGTATAAATTTGTTTGTAATTATTATTCTTGAACTTTATTTTGAAGGTCTTTGAGCTAATAGCTATATATACTATATAGTTATATATAAATATATATATATATAGTTTCGTAGAGATTAAAATTTAATGTGAAACGTGCATAGCAAAGATACATATGTATATATATAATAATGTATTATAATAATATTAATCGATATGGTTAAACGAACATAAATATGTCTGCAAAATAGACCCTTAAATTATTCCAGAGTTACATACCATTTTACGATAGATCTTCTAATATTTCTGTCATAGGTATTGGATGTATATCTATTTTTTTTTTATAGATTTCACAGGAACGTTGCGATATAGTTTATTAAACGACGATGCTGTCAGTAGTTCACGACTATTAATTCAATGATAACGAGTTGATACATATATAAATATAAATATATATATATATATTATCTTTTACGTTTATAATCTTGGTTTTTTTCAATTGAAATACCAAGTAAAGGGTCTTTGTATCGTATGTTTTTTCATAATTGGTACAAAACTATGTTCATTTAATAACACTTTAGAATAAAAAAAAGTTAAAACGTGCTAAATCGGATTATAAACGATGTGAATAAGTCTACAATGTCTACACAAGTACCTATAATTTATATTTTGACACAAAGGTTATTCATATTTTTAGTAAGTACTATAGGTACCTATTTCAATGTATACTAATTGTGTATGTGTAAAATATAGTCGTTAGTATGTGAAATACGTGTCATTTTTATTTGTTGATTTCTTACGTGACTTTAAAATTACGATTGTTTACTAAAAATATGTCCCGTGTGTAGTGTGCATTTAAGAAAATGTTTGTGCTACGAATATAATGCACCTGAGTCAGGAGTTTTAGGAAATTGTTTTGTACGTGTAATTGAAACGGTTCGGTGGCAAAAGGCACAAAATTACATTTTGCAAAATTCACACGCGTGATGTATAAAAAAAAAAAAAAAAAAAAAAACAACGAAAAAATCACGTTTAAAACGCAAAAGAGCGAATTTTACACTTTGCCCAACCTTACAAAACATAAACGATATGTTTGGAATAATAACAAGTCACCGTTTTATTAGAAAAAAAGTTTTCTCTCGCGAACGCATTCGTTAAAAAAACTAATATTTTTATTACATTCTTGGCAGTGAAAAACCCTTTCGATACTCATTTATCCAATTATCGGTGGATGCGTGCCTGGAATTTGTTGCTGCATGTTGGTGTACCGATGATGGTTATTACACGGAGGAAAAAAATGCCAATATAAAACAGTTTTTCACTCGTGTCTTTGCACGGACTGTACGGAGTTAAATAAAATGTAAAAAAAATCGTTGTAGTGATCGTCAAAAGAAAAAACGCGGCGGATGAATTGGACAGAAGAAAATACCTTTCAGAAATCTCAAACGGTGGGCAAATCGAATTTACATTCACCATTGCAGCGGTACGCCTATCCACAATATTCTTGGGAAAGCACTACGGCCGATAGAAAAGAGATAATCCGTCCCCTAGAGGGTGAACGTGGTTTTATTTATTTATTTATTTCGGACATATGCTTCTATATTAATAATAAATAAAAATAAGGTGACCTGGTTTTTTATATATATTATATATAATAAATACTATTTCTTGTCCATTACAAATGGTCGATGGTCGAGCAAATTCCATAAGTAACCATATACAGAATTACAGACAGAACAGGGATTTTATATGCGCTTACAAGTGTCCGAACATATATATATATATTTTTTTTTTTTTGTGGTCGCTTTCAGGTTTATTGTTCACGTCAGTTTCAACAGATGCTTTCAACGATACGGACGTATCGAATTGTTTTTTATTGTCGACGGAAAAAAAAAGTTCATCCTTCGACCACGTTAGATACGGTTTTTATATATATAGCAGTCGTTGTGGGGTAACCTGCTCGGTTATGATATTTTCAAAAAGTCGTTAGCTGCCAACACGTTTGCTGCCCGTCGTAGAGATATCAAAAAGGCTTATCATTTTGTTACTATATATTTTATCCTTTTTTTTTCATATTGGATACGTGCCCACGTCGTCAGTGGGAAATTTAACGAACGCATAAAATATATATATATATATATATATCCTATCCGTCTCAATAGCACAATAGTCGATTTCTCGTCCCCCTTGTCGTTTTACTCGAGTTGTTTGAATGAGACGTATCTCGAAAACGACTTTGACCAACGATCATATTGAACGATTATAATGCGCTGCAGGGATTTTTTTTTAACCCCATCGCAAACATGTTAAAATACTAAAAAATAACTTATTCTGGATAAATAAGTAGATTAATGAAGTTTTTAAATAACGTTATTTTTTCAATTCATGAAATATTCCAACTGTATGATATATAAATTAAAAACAAATTTAATTTTGAAATTTAAAACTACGATAAAGTGTCACATACATTCAAGTTGAAACTATTATGTGATATAACTTTATATTTTATCATATCAAATTCAATACAAATTATTGTATTCTATGTATTTTATATTTTGTGACTTCAAAATTTGTTTCTATTGTTATGTAATAATTTTAATTCTGTATTTTTAAAAATACTTTAAGTACAAAATATTAATTTTTTAAAAATTTAAATATCATTGTTTATAGTTGACAAAAATCACATAATATATAATATAATCTAATTGTACTCATATTAATCATTAAATAACAAATATTTTTATTTTCCAATATTGTATTGAAACATTTAAAGATAGATAAAAATTCCACGTGAAATATATTTTTATACTCATAAATCTATAAATGTAAAAATATGCTATATATAGTAAATACATATACTTGGAAATTAATATACCTGTGTACCTGTCGTATTTTATACAACGGACGGCTTGTCTAAATTTAAATTACGCGTAAAAATATCTATAAAACTGTTTAAATATACATAGTTATTTTTCTCTGGTACAGAGATAACCCCCGTAACAGTCAGATTTAATATTATTTGATGGACTATCATTATTAGGCCCAAAACTGTGCAGGAGTATATTGACTTATGCGTTTCAAACATTTAATATATTTTATTTTTATTTTCGTACCGAGATATTCAATCATTGTCAGTTAACGTGTAATTTTTTTTCAATTTAATAAAAGGAATAAAGATAATATATTATTAACTCTGACATTGAGATTTAATAAATAATAATAATAATAATAATAATAATAATAATAATAATAAAAAAAGGTAAACCAAATATGTGTACGTATCCTGTTTATTTTAAATACATTACCTACGTGCTTTTTTACGTATGTGGATTGCATAAAAATTTTGTTTATATTTGGACATTATTTTATTATAATTTATTATATATTTTTAGAAATAAAAAACAATCATTTTTAGAGTACGGTCAATTTTGGTTTACATGTGTTAATCTATACTTCATATAATTAATAAATTATTAATGAATCGGAAGTGTCATTGGTTTTTATAAACGTTGATGAGGCATTGTATGTCTTATTATATATATATTTATAGGCGTTATAGTTTCGGCGTTTTATAATATTGTCAAATGTCATTCAAAACGTATTGCTTGTCAGTTTCTATATTACGAAACATTATTGTTGTATTTTCTCTTTTTTTTTCTTTTTTTTTTGTATGCGTATATATGTATTTACAGTTTTGTGTTTTTTTTTTTTGTTTCAGGTAAGTGCGGAACGTACACATTTATATATATATGGTTTTGTTAATTCACCCTGACAATGATAAACGAAATATGGTAAGAATATACTAAGGTTTATATTATATACAGAACTCTATATGGTATAGTGCACTTATTTATTGTGACCTATAAGTTATAAAAATATATACTTACTTTAACATCAGGTGCGGGGGCATATTGGGTGCGTTCCCATATTCCATATTTCAATATTGTCAATACGATTTGTATGTGTATATACTTATAAATTCAACAGAGTCGACTCTCGTGGACTTCTGTCTACTGGCACACGTTGCTTTCGACATACTATTATAGTATTCCGTACACGCAGGTACATGTTTAGTTTGCCTATACCAGAGAGATTTTCGTTAAAAACATATACATATATTATATGGTACGGTAAAAAATGTATCGTTATTGTTCTATTAAAAAAAAAAAAAAAAAAAAAAAAAAAAAGTAGCCGGCTTATTGTTTAAATAAGTTTCGGGGAGAAATAGTGACGACGATAGCGTTACCCTTGTATATATAGCCATGAATGCTGACCGCCGGACGTATATATGTCCTCAGCCCTCCCCCCACATTATAAATGCCATATTTTTATACGAAAATATTTAGCTTGTAATTAGCATGTATTCGCACGACAAACACTAAAATTCACTTGTCATTATTTAATCATTATTAAATCAATAAACGGCTGTTGCGCGGAAAATAATATGACAAGTAATTTTTAGCGATTGTCGTGCAAATATATGCTATAATTACACGCTAAATTTCGGCGCGAAGAAAAAAGTGAAAAAATATTTTCTTCCCATGGAGGGAGTCTGTCTGCCTAAACTAAATGCATGCGAATTGCGAAAATGGCCATGCAAACATACATGTGTGCGTATGAAAAATATGACATTTATAATGTCATGGGGGGGGGGGGCGGCGGGCTGGGGTCATGTACGTGACCGCCGGGCGTTTTGGAAATAAAAATGACAAACCCTAATCTGGGAAAGGATAAAAATCGCGGCGGTGTCGGTGTCTTTCTAAAAATATGTCAGTATTGGCCGTCTAGGAGAATGCCCCGGAAAATTCGTAGACACAGGAGTACATTATATTATTCCCGTCGCTCCGCCGCCGTCCGTTGTCGTTCTATCCTGGTCGGCCGACGGAAACAATGCACCAATTATGTCAGAACTTTGCGTGCCTTTTGCTCCCTTTCCATCCGCGTGCGCTTTACACACACTGGTCTGCACTACCACCACTGCTTGCTATCACAATTGCTATAACACTGTATACACCATAATGGGGCCGGGCCGTAATGTGCCGCCGACGAAAGTTAATATCTCTCTGTTGCCGCGAGATATATATATATATATATATATATATATAGCTTGGCACCGCCACCACAAATCACCCATTTGTCCGAAGTTAATATCGGAACCGGAGAAAGTCGAATTTAAGTTTCCCGCCGGGCATCTCACAAAACAATTTCCCAGCTCCGGCGAAACGGACAGAAATAATATAATAATACGGTGCGCCGGGCCCGTGCGTGTAATATTCTCCTCCCGCAGGCCTATTTATACGATATAGTCGGCCGGTGTTTCCACCACGTTGCCCGTCCTCTATATAATAACCGATGATTATTATAATATCGAAAACGGGAAACTGATAATAATTATAGCGCCCATGTACGCGTGTGTCACCGGCAGGATAATGGCAACGTTCCGTGTTATCTCCTCGTGTATATCAGACGTTCTCCCCCAGAACAACCCGTTATCCGTGTAATATATATATATATATATATATATCTTCTTCTTTGCGTCTTCAGTCATTTGACTGGTTTGCTGCAGTTTTCCATGCTTCCCTATTGTAACTTAATTCCTTTAGTTCCTTGTAGCT
>JAIPRL010004877.1:0-35299 GCA_025469235.1 Pemphigus obesinymphae | reverse complement strand
ATTATTTTTGAAATTACGACGAAATTAAAATTCTCGATTTTACAAAATCGTATTTTTATTAATTTTTTGGTAGTTTTTGCTTACGCATTAAAAAACTATTATGAAAATCGAAAAATGACCTCTTAAAAGTACCAACTAGATGCAATTTGCTACCGGAAACCGGGTATGAGTGTAAAGATCGGAGCACTCCTTCTGGTAGAAAAAGTGTTTACAGAAAAAAAAAAATAAATAAAAAATAAAAAATAAAAATAAACATCATTGTAAAACCATAAGCTTCCTCGCTACGCTCAGAATCTAAAATAATAATAATAATAATAAAAACTATTATACAATATTTTTATTACACATTTATAATATATACCAAACATTTTTTTTGAGTAATTCAGCTATGGGATTGGAACTGAATTAAGAAGAACTGGTTCTAAAACTGGTTATTGCACTAAAATTTAAGTGCTAAAACCTGAACCGGAACCAATTATTTCAATTATTTTAAGAACTTCTAAATAAACTCAAATCCTTGTAATTAATATAAAAACCTGTACATTTTGGGTATAACATAAATTATGTTGTATTTAGTTGTAAATTAATATGCAGTTTTGTACAGATATTAATGAAAAGTTGTAAGTAATAATGTAAAAGTTGGTAAATATATTGTGGGATATAGGAAGAATTAATAAATACAAATATTATAAACTGTATAATAGGGTATAGTAAAAACAATTTCCCCTATTCTAAAATACGAGTATACGACAATTTTAATAATTATTTTGTTACATAAACCATTATTACCAAAATAATTCTTGGCACAGGTGCACAGTATCCCTTGGTCCTCCCATACAAGCGGTGATTGTCCTTGTCTGAGTATATACACTCATATATTTATAATAAATAACATTATTAATATTATAAAAATTACTATTATAATTATTAAAAATAATATTATTTGTATTCACCAGTAAAATTGTTTAACCGAAGGACTCAGACAGTATATAGGTAGTACTGTAGTAAGTACCTATTTATTATAACTACTTTTTAAGTCATATGAACTTTAATTTTACAAACAATAAAAAACAATTATAAATTATTAAACCCATATTACACATTAAAGTAATATTCAAGTTTCCAATTTAAGAATTAGTATATAATTTTTAACATGTGTATTATTATAACGTGTAAGTCGTAACTATTATATATTATTCATAGTCTATAGTGATGCGTTTTATAATAACTAATAGACAATAAAGTCGTGCTCAATCGTACTTTTTAAATTTACACAAAAATACAATGTGTACTGTGTAGTGTATAAATTAATAGCTTCCTCAAAAATCACGCGTTGATTACCTTACAATTTTATTCAAGGTGATTATTTTCGTTAGAATATATCGATATATTGTAATTATCACGAACAAAATGATAATTACACATTATGCAATTCGTACAATATTGGAAAATCGTACAATAATAATATACGTATAGTTTAAAAATGTACATTATTTAATTCATAGTTTAATTACATACGGAATAATATGTACCTGAATATATACTCCAATAAACACAATAATATTCCCTCACATACCTACTATGGCCATAAAGTTTGCTTAGTTCGGTAAATCATTCCAAATGAAAATATATACGTGGCCTCCTCTGAAACTATAATTGCATTGCTTGAGTATTTCTCGAAAAGTTTCACTTGAGAAATGTTTGGAAATGTTCGAGTGAACTTTTATCGTATCCATTACTACAATAGTATATTGTGTTAATTAAATATGACTAGGGCTTGAAAAAATATAATCTGTTAACGAAATCAATTATTAAACTATTGAACTGAAAATCAAAAATATATAAGTCTATACCCGCTATGAATGACGACATTTATCTCTTCTCATCTTATACTAAAAAAAGTTCGTAAAAGAAATTACCGACGGACTAAACGCGCACAAAAATATAAATAGGCACGTATTCCAAAGAATGTTTTTCGTACACGAAATAGTTGTAAAATATATTTGGTTATGATTTTTCGATATTGTCTTATATGTCACTTGGTCACCGTTATTACAATTATGTTGAGTTATTTATAATCAGGGTTGTTGTTTTCAAAATTATCTTCCTTAGTAAAATTGTTCGTTTTACGAATCACACATCACATGCTCACATTTTGGTTAATTTCGGTTAATTAACAAGAGTTATGATTATTTTTGGAATATATTACGTTCTTACTCATTAATATAGTTAGAAATGTAAAATATATAAAAGGATGCTACCTAAATACCATTACTTAATACGTATTCGGTGAAAATTTAAATTTTATTGATCCATTATTTCCCCAAAATTCGAACACATTTACACCAATATATTAAAAAAATTAAATAGGTATTCAAAAATAAAAATAAATTGAATTAGCTATTAAAAAATATTGTACTTATTGATTTTTAAAATTTTTTATATGTAGCTAGAATGGCGTACTAAACACTGCATTAAACTTTTAGGTCTTAAAAACTAAAATTAAGCCTATTATGAATTAATTGTCTCAAATTTGCATATTGTTATAAATAGCCTAAAAATGAATAACATTTTCGAAAAATGTTTTGTACTAATATAATTTACGTAGGTATATGTATGTGTATACGTTTGTGGTGAAAATTTCATGTCACTATCATCAATATTTTCGGAATTATGAAGAATTTCACTACAATCGTGTTTACTGATTTTCATGCTAAAGGTTTTTCTTTCGCGTTTAACGAAAAAGTTAAAAATCGAAAAATGACCTCTTTAAAGTACCAACTAGATGCAATTTATTATCAGAAAATAGCGCTACTTGTAACGATCGAAGAACTTCTTCTTATAGAATATTTGGGTGCAGACATAAAGAAATAAAAACACATTATCGTAAAACTCGCTTCGCTTAGAAACTAAAATATTTGTGAGTAGCAATTTGTTTATTTTATAAACATTTTCTATATTATAAGCTATTGATAAATATAAACTATTTAGTCATTATAAATATTATAATTAATATCTTTTCATAGTTTTTTCAATTGTTCGTATTCGTTACTTTAACTGCACTTTTATGTTTTGTATTTTCTTTCTTTTTCATTTTTCTTTATTGTAAATCACTAGCTATACTAATTCACTAACACTGAATCAAGGTTCTTAAGGGGCTTCCATACCACATGATTCGAAGGAGAATTATTTAAACAATGTATTATACTTTCCTTGTACGATTTTGTATTTGTGTGAGGCGTACATTATCATTATAGTATTAGTAACCCGTAGGAAAAGTATATGTGGAGCCATTATATGCATCAGCGTGAACATGTCAAATATTATCTATTTTATAACCATGAAAAAAAATGCATATTTTTCACTCAAATAGACGATCTAATTCCATTTGAACGTCACAATATTAATTTTGAATAAATATTTGAATTTTCCATATCATTTTACGAGAGAATGATCAAAGCGCTTTTTAAAAATTGTTTTTATTTAATTAGATATTTATGTTCAAAATTTTGAAACTTTGAAATGGTTTTAATTATAATATAAAATATGAAAATGAAAAATGATGCTCAATCATTCCCTCCAGTAAGTAATGAAAAATCTTAATACGTTTTCAAAATTGTTATCGGAGTAGATACCTACGCGCCGTGCCGGACTGTTAGAATTAGATTGAGCAGTTTTTTTATGAAAAATATAGTGGTGTGAAAACCCCTTAAGCCAATATTGATTTGAGGAAACAATTATTTACATTAGTTGACGATGATATATTTTCGTGCAAATTCAAACGTTAAAAGAAAATTGTTATTCAAATAACTTTTGTTGTAAATATAATTACACGAAGGGAGAGGCTTTCTAATCCTATATATGATCCTTCCAGTAAGTACGCCTAAATATTTTATATAGATAGATTCCGGTCATTCCTGCAGACTCAATTGCACTATGTGGTTTTTAAAATATGTACATATACATACATACAATTGCATATGCGGTATATAATCTAAGTACACAAATGACCTTACTGGGTTACAGGTAATCTTCTGCCTTTCGTCGGATTCGTTTTATCGTATACGTACATCGTTAGATTCGGTAAACCTATCTTACCGACCGTGTTTATACCACCTATATATCAGTATTATTATTCTATATATCATATTATTGTAGATACGTGTAATATTTATACATTTTTTTTCATTCTTCTCGCGGACGTACACCTATAATATATAATAATATACTGACGTACGAATTAGGAACAACGGCCTCCAGTGCAAAATAGGGAGCGAACCGGTCCAGGAGTCCATCAGCGACAACAGGTGTCCCATATTTTTCTCTTTCTGTAGTTGTATATATGACGTACAATTTATATTATAGTACACATGTAATATATATAGTATATACACTTAAAAGTGGTTACCAGCTATGATATACATACATATATATAGGTTTAGGATACCAAACGATATAATGTATATATACTTCAACAATGGGCTGCTGATCATCAACATGACTCTGGTGGCGTATCAATTTGTGTGCGTTTGTACCGTACAGCGATAAGTTTCGAAAATGATTGATAACACGAATATTTCGTCATCTGCAGGCTGCATAAAAGTATACAGTTCATGGTCTATAATATTATGTAATACGGTTTGCTACGGTCTACGGACGTTATGATAAACGTGAAAAATATGCTCAAAACGGGGTTGTGGCTATTACATTTCGATCAAAGACCCGAAATACGTTTTAATTTTACCTTTGAGTATTTTAAAATGCACATATGCGTTGTGACATATTATCATATGTGACAATGCGTTCTGCAGGTTATTTAAAAACGAAAAAAAAATAGGTTAAATTAATATTTAACATATTATTGATATAAAATATCTCATTCATTTATTCAAAAGTATATATAAAAAATTAGAGTAAAACATCATTAAAAAACCAGGTTGAAAACCTTTTAGATTCTGAGCAGAACAAGGAATGTATATTGGTGTTACGATGATGTGTTCTTTTTTTTGTTTGTACCCAAACATTTTATAAGAAGAAGTGCTCCGATCATTACAAGTAACACTATTTTCTGCTACAAAATTGTATCTAGTTGGTACTTAAAGAGGTCATTTTTCGGTTTTTTTTTTTAATTTTTTCGATTACGCGTAAGAAAAAACTATCAAAAAATTAGCATAAAAATCTGTAAACATGATTTTGGTAAGGTGCTTCATAACTCCGAAAACATTGATGCTAGTGGCATGAAATTTTCGCCACAAAAGTATATACGTAAAATATTAATACGAAAAATGTTTGAAAATTTTTACACTATTTATACCAATATGCAAATTTGAGACTATTAATTCATAATAGGCTTAATTTCGGTTTTTAAGACCTGAAAATATAATACAGTGTTAAAAGTACGCCATTCTAGTTACATACAAACATTTTTAAAAATCAGTAGGTACATACAATATTATTGTATGCCTATTTTATTGTTTTGATATTTCGGTATGAGATGTGTTTAAATTTTGGGGAAATAATAGATCTATAAACTTTAAATTTCACCATATACAGTAAAATTAATTGTTATAACTTAGTCAATTAATTAATTAATTTTTCATTTTAAACGTTTTTTTCATCATTATGACCCTTTGAAGTTTGATATAATATATACCTGGTTTTAATGAGTACTTTATAATGCTGATGTCATTATTATAATAATTATAATTATTTTTATCATTATAATTATTATTATTATTATTATTCATATAATAAACGGGGAGTAAATTTGAATAAAATTATTGATTTTGGCTGTCTAATAAAAATTATAATTTAAACTTCAATAAAGTTATAGCCACCTACATAATATTTCGACCACGCATTTATTCGATATTTGATGAATTATGAATTATGATATAATGTATTATTTATAACATTTATTTATTTATTAATATGAGTATTTAAAAGACAAATAAAGAATTTTCATAGGTAGCACAGATCCCTGAAGTAGATTGAGCGAATGAGTCTCGCCGTCTTAAAATTAGGAAAAAACATATACCTATAGGCTATAGTATAATAGTAGAAAAATAGGTCCATAAAAGTTCTTTTGATTTGGAATGGCTACATTAAATGGAAAAAATGATGGTAATGATGGAATTGGTTATTGTTGTAAATGTCACCTACGAAATGTACTAAACCGAAGTGTTTGTTTCTTTTCAAAAAAATATACATTAAACTTTAAATCTCGTGAAATTATCATTGTAATTTATATACTATTTTGTTTTTTTTCTAAAATTTGTCTGAATATATATATATATTAATTGTATTTCTATTAGGTGTGGGTGATTCTAAAAATTGCGAGTTCTATTTTTAAATAGATAATAAAGGAATAGGTAGACCACTATATTATTTTCAACCGTAATTGAAGAGAATATTACGTATTATATTACAACTATATACGTTTAACGTTACCAGGTTGGTTGTATGTGGTTAAAGTCACTGTAACACAAATAAACTCTATTCATAAAATGATAATACATATCCTTGATCATAACCGTTCAACAACAAGTAACCATTGTGGTATCAATAATGCTCTTCGTAAACCCAGAGCTCCGTGTATTAGGTGTATTATAAGTGTATAAGGATACGATCCGTTCACAGCAGTATCTTTTAGTTGCAAAATCTTATCAATACATATATACGCGGGGGATTCCTGCAAAATAATCCAATAACGCATATAATGATAACTCATTTTTATTTTATTTTATTTTAGACATTGAATTTTCAACCGTATTTTTGTCTGCAAAATATTTGTAGGAAAGCCTGCATTTTGGGGAAACTATAATATATATACCTACTTGAAGTTTATACTAATAATTTAATATGTTACTTTTTACATTTTTTTTCATTTTTCTGTCAGAAAATTTCGACTACAAGAAACCGAGGAAAAATGTTGGTGTTTGTGTATGATATTTATATGAACTCGGATACTATATGGTATAGTACCATATACTAAGCATTTTTCGGTTTTCCTTTGGGCAGAAGAAAAACTTCTTTCCATACGGTGTATGTAGTCATACACTGTATACATTCATATACCTATACTATAGGGTATATACATACAAGTATACGAGTATTTACATGCATACATACATATAGGTCCATATAGGTTTAACACTCGTATAACATTGAAATGTACAAACATGTATAGTTTTTTTATTAGGTACAAAATAACAATTTTTAGATTTTCAAAATACTGTTAGTTGGATAAAATTAGCTTAACCTAAGTATAGTACCTACCTATATTATGTAAATTTTTTAGAATGTCGATATTTTTAAAAATATAGTTTCATTAACTGTTGCTACTATATAGGCCAAACGTGTTCTGGTATCGTAGGAGTCTATGACACATAGCAGTAATATCCAGATGATATCCACATTTCACTTATAGTATAATATTTCTAGATTCTAAGTAGAACAAGAATCTATTGGTTTTACAATAATATCTATATTATATTACTTTTCTGTGACCAACTTTTTAACTACCTATTAGACATAAACTTAATCTTTAAAGATTTTATTTAATCGTTTCATATTCATTTCCTAATAGCAAATTTTATCAGAATGGTTTTATGAATAGGTCATTTTTGACTATTTTGAATAAATGTAGCCAGTTTGTTTACGTCTTCAAAATTTATTGAAAAATAAAACCAAAACTTTTTGAACATTCGACATTGTGGTGTTGTAGGTAAGTGGTGTCAAAATGTTTGTGATTTTAAAAACATTTTTAGTGATCTCATTTCGTGTCAGTAAATATAGAAGTTAGTTTGTTATTAAAAATTACATACATGTGTGTTACTCAGGAGCGTATTCCCCCTCCTCTTTTGAGTTATTTTCATCGTTATATAAGGAGTATAACATTTATTTTGAGGCAAAATTAACCCTTTATTTCATAAATATTCGTATTCACCCACCCCTTAAATAAGCTTCAGATCCTATTTTGGCTTTGTATTTTCGATGATTAAAATTAAAAAGTGAAGTGTAAACTATAATTCATTAAAAAATAGAATCTATCGACTCGAATTCAGAAACCATATAAGATCCCCCGATATAAGGTGGATTCAAGCACCTGAAAATAAAATAAGTATTATAAATAATAAGTATTTAATATTATCCTATATTTTTAGTAGGTATTAATTATATTAAGTACTTGAATTTGAATGTTATTATTAGTACTTATTATACAAATATTTAATAGAACTAAAATATGTTTTAATAGTACCTGTTTCCCAAATAATATTTTTCTTCAATATTTAAAAAGTATTCTAATAGGTAGTTAATATGTCCGAATATCGAAATAATATTCAATTTATTTCTTTATTATTGTATCCTAAAATATTTAAACTTGAAGGAATAAAAATTACATTTATTCAGTATTTTGATTTAAAAAATAAATTTAGTTATACCCACTAAATTTATGTTTTTTCCTGATATTGATGAAAATATTTAGTTTGTCTCAGTTTAGTTTTAATCGTGGTGTTTTTTGTCGTATGTTAAGCCGGCACATGTATACAGATGAAGCGATTTAATTCGGCTATACTCATTAACACTATAGCAGTCATATTGAAATACTTTTGATTGATTTGTCAAGGAGATATTATAAAAACATTAACAAAGAACAGCTGTATTAAAATTTTTTAATTACACACTTTATACTATACATGTTTACCGACTTTACGGACGTGGTTCAATGACTCGTTTCGAACCGATAAAATAATATCTTATATAAAGTAATCATGTTTGTAGGTACATACACAATAAAGTTCATATACGAATAACAAGAATTGGTCGCCAATATATTAATCGTGACCTCCCGAAAAAAGTGTGGCTATATTGTACAGTTTAAGGACGTATAATTATTAAATATAAATATCAAATAAGAATAAATCTGCTCATTAGAATATGTTAAACAAACATCAAATACGTGTCTACCAAAAATTATGGATGAAAATGGCTATATAAGTATATTTTTACATAACACAATATTATTTATATTTATGTACCTACTATCAATAGTCATATATTGGCAGAAATACATGATGTGCATATTTTTACTTTTAGATACATATTATACTAATATAAAGAAAAATCTATCAAATAGTGCTTTTTATAGAATATTTTATTCGTTTTAATAAAAATAAACTATGCAATATTTATTAGTTATCATTAAAATGTATATTATATATAGACCTATATTATATAATACAAAATTCGTATTGTAAATAAAAATAATGTCATGAATATTATATTGTATAACTTATCAGTTTGTTGATCGTTAAACATGTAGGTGTTTTTATTATTACTATCAATTTCAGAAAACGTTCTTTAGTTCATCTACAGGTAATGTGAAACAGTTAAAAGAGACATTATCTTTAGATTTTCTAGATAATATTTTTTTTCGAGTATTAATAATATATTTTTTTTATTTTGGCAAATTAACATAAAAATAGATTAGGTATAACATGTTTATTATTTACTGAACAATGTGCCGCGTATCACATATACTTGCTATCATAATTGTATTCTACTGTAGGATCACAGAGTAATAATAATATAGAGATGGCATTTCATATAGCAATGTGTAAAGAATAATGCAGCGGCCCTTATCACACAAACACCGCATCCGATAAACTATACCGTTAGATGGTGCTGTTTTCATAAAAAAATTCAATGATAACAAAACATTTTCATTTCGTCGTGCCATTATTTATTGTATTTAATTTAAATATAACATGATTTATACTTGTACATCATAGTATGTACAAAGTAAAATCGTTCAATATACAAATATTATATTGTAATGTATTGATATTCCATTATACTCGTAACATACAATATTATTGTACACAATTATGTGCATATTCACATTAATGTGGTATACAATATATTTTTAAATCGTTAAAGTGGTCACACTGAATGAACACCGATGTCGCTGCATTTTCTTATGATCATAGCCGCCCCTTGTGTAGGATATACTGTTCTCACTGCTAAAAATAAGATAACATGAGCTGATAGCACATATAGTAACTCTATGTGATAGCAGTTCTCTTAAAATTGACAAGAAAAAATACATCATACCAATCTAAATAAAATGTAAATATTCCAAAAAAAATGTATTATTAGTAAATTCACCCACCTGAACCCTACCAAATAAATTATGTATTTACTATTCATACGATTTCCGCGATTTTTAAACAATTAAAACCACAGATGTATTAAATAACTGGAGATAGTGAACTGTAATTTTTATTTGAGTAGCAGTAGAAACTGTTACTGCAACTAAAAAAATCAGTACATAAAAGTAGTAGAATATTTTTATTGAATGCATTACATCCACCAAGAATATTTGATTCAATAAATGAAGTGTTTTCTGGCTTATGGCCCCTACAAGAAAAGTACACATTTTTTGTTATACGTATTTACTGCCATCAACCTTCCTATATTTATAGTAAATAATAATTCTTATAAATTTAAATTATTGCGTTGAAAATAATAATTAAATTTCCACAAAATTACGCTATTACATTTATATATTATGTATAATTTTGAAAACATTATGTAACAATTGCAATTTAATGTCCTTAAATATACTGCATAAAGGCATGTAGCTAAAAAAAATTTAAATAAATTTCTGTACTGATAATATAGTGAGATTTTTGTATATTTAAGTTGACACCTCTAATTTCTCAGTTGTTATCAGTTTTTAAAGAACTGCTTTTTTCTCAGATACAACATTATTAGTAATTAATAAATTATATTGTGTTGGCACAAAGGTAAAATTGAAAATAGTCTTATTTAGGCTCATTATTTAACATTAATATGATCTCGGAACAGTAATAAGCATGCCCATTATAAATTTTTGATCATAATGGGGTCTACCAGATTTATGTGTGAACTAGTCTAGGAAGGATAAAGGTAGGACTAAGAAACGTCTGATGCATATTTTAGAACTATTTCAAGCAACAGTGAAAGGGTTTAGAATAAATTGAGCTCTTCATACTATATATACGGTCTTGTACCCATTTCAGTCTTCAATCTTGAATTCAGACTAATCACTTGAAACAAAATAACGGTCCGCTTAGAACCTTATGGGCAACTTGGACCATCCATGGTCAATCCTATTATTATAGCTTCCCAATAAGCCTATTTTTTGTTGTACATTTTGAGGAATTTTTAATTTCGGTGATTGGGTTTGAATTTTTTTCATCACTTTATTTAACAATTTATTTATTCACTCTATATTTTACATTATTTTGAATTTATACTAATTACGAACATGTGCCCAAGAAAAAAATACTTATAATACATTCAATATTTACAACAGTGTTATATTTAAAAAATAAATTCATTTTGACGGGTTATCATTTGCTAAACGTATCATCCGTTGGATATAATATAATATGATATATACGTAGTCAAAACGATGGGTACATAAATGTTCGTTTTATAGTATATGATAAGAGGCAAGAATAATGAGGGGAAATTTTTTGAATCATCAATATGAATTAAAATAATAGTCAGAACGGGCTTGGATCAGTGCAGTGGCAAAGCGTGTTGTACTTATACACTTTGAGACAATATACTATACGTCACTTTTTTGGATAGTTCAAAACTAAATTTTGAACTTTAAATAAATTCAAAATAAATTTTTATTCTATATAACACAAGAAGAAACAAACCTAGTTTATTGTACCTTTGGTACTTGGAAAGAATAGTGTGTAACTATTATTTTAAATTTGAATGCAAAAATAAATCAAGATTTGAAAGACGATTTTGAGTGTAATTCGATAAGTATATTATTAAAAAAAAAAAAAACAAGTAATTATGAAAACTTCATATTTTATTTTATTTTTTTCTCAACATTTCTAAAATGTTTTCGTTAAAAATGTAGTTTTTCTTTACGCATAAGAAAATTACTTGGATAAACGAAAAATGACAAACAAAAATCGAAGTACTAAAGAGAACCCGTTTGCCACCAAAAAAGTTCTTTAACCAAAATTCTTGATCAACTTCTTCTACCCGAAAAAATATATAGGTACAGATATTTATTATAAAAAAACATAATCTTAAAACCAATACTTTCCTCCCTTTGTTAAGAATTTTAAAAATGGTATCATAACTAGTGTATTTTTTTCAAGTTTAATTAAAAATAAAATAACATTTACAATAAATATAAAAATAGAAATGTGGAGTCGGTAAAGATCAAAGGGCGCACACAGGGAGAGATCAATAGTGAAAATTTTTCCCCTTTTTGACAAAAAAATTTGTCCTAACCTAAGGTTTTTTAAAAAACCTAACCTAACCCCGCGACACCAATTTTACGTTTGTAAAAAATAACGATACCAGTTAAGGTCTAAGTTTATTCATATGAGCGCCCATCCTATCATCTTTTACATCCAGTTTTACCCAAAAGTACCTATCCTGTAGGGAAGTATTGGCTAGGTATATATTGGATACAAAACGGGAACTATCGAAAAGGTTAAGATTCAACAAGGGAACGGAACAGTAGTTATAAATCATATTAGCCGTTACCGGGAAGGTCATAATGATTCCTGACGGGTAAATCCTACGTGGAAGAAAGTGGGAATAAAATGGGCCATGAAAAGTCAGTCTGTACTGTTAGGGTTATAAGTACATTGTCTTGTTATACATTAGATCCAGATGGCTGTATTTTACTCGATTAATTAATTTTAATGTACAAAATATAATATGTTAATTATATTTTAATAAATATATATATATATATATATTTTATACTCAGTGAATCTAGCTAAATAATTTAACGACCATAATACGCAGAGTAAGAATCTAGGGTCCTTTTTAGGTATGTAGAAAAGTAATTTTCGAAAAATGAAATGATGTCACAATTTACTAAAAGGTCGCGTAATGTTTTTTCATTGGAAACAAAATAATATGACGTATGTTTGTCGCAAAATATACACAAGCAAATAAATAGTATTTTGTAGTTGTATGTGAAAGATCGGGAATATAAAAGAAATGCATGATATTCAGGTTCACTAACATTGGACTGTATGCATAATATATTATAATATGCACACACACGCCGACCTTATTTCGACGACCGGATTTGTTGTTTTCCTTGATCGGCATGCATTAATGATCTTTAAAAATAAAACATAATATTAACATTTAAATATACATATTCAGCCATAATACCACAAAGTATAATGTTATGCATCTCCAAAACTGATGTAGCAGTCCTGGATATTATATCATAATAAAAATTATAGACATTTACTAAAAATAGATACATCTATACATATACGTGTACAGGATTTGGGATAAGTGTATAATTATTTTTAAAAATCTACTCATACATATCATATACTTACACATTGATTATAATAATTAATAATATATTTTAAAAGATTTAATTAAGGGGTTATTCACCCAAAGAATGTTCTAATAAATAATCATTTATGGGTGAGAGAGAGAGGTCCGAGTTGACGACCATCCATTTCTTCACTAATTTGTCAATACCAACTGACCTCAATTTGCCAGCTTATTTTCAACAGCCATAATTATGCCAACTAATTGACGACGAATTTCCAGGTGTTCCATATATCCCTGGTTCAATGTAGAAAAATTTCAAAAAATTTTAAGAAAAATAAAAACGTAACAATTTTATAAATGTTTAAATATATACACATATAAGTAATTTACAAATAGCACTATCATCCAGGTTTCGTCACAATATCATTTTATGTAGTTGCATGCTTTCATTGTCCTGAAATTGGTTCAAAAACATGTTTTTGTAATTCCAGTATCTACTATTTCAACTATACTGATAACTGAACTAAGAAGTGGAATTAAAATACACCAGCTATATAAAGACAATAGAGAAGTTGTTTAGTCGTCTTTTGAAGCTATATTATATTGTTGATATTTATTTAGTATTTTTAGTATTGACATTTACAACTAAAAAATGATAATTTTTCTAAAATTTAATGATCTGGCATTAAATTTACTACGATATTTAAAAAATTTAATTCCCCAAATATACAATTTTGTGCTTCAATATCCCAGCTAATTAGTATTTTGATGTAAAAATTATATTTATTATGTAATATTTTTTTTTTTTGATGGGAAGGGGGGTGGTGTAAATAATTTTTATTACCTACAGGCAATATATTGTAATTCATTATAAACGTAGTATTTATGTAATTTTCAATTCTGACAAATAACAGTAGTTAGCATACAATTGTCAAACGTGCATAATATATAATAATAATATAAAAAAAATTAAATAATAATACATTTTCATTACTTTATTTTTTAATTTAAATTTTGGCAAGATATTAATAATTTATAATCATATTTAGATATAAGATACGTATATTATAAAATCCAGGGAAGTACTTCACATGTCGCGTATCAGGTAATATATTATTATATAATATATAGATGGAGTATATTGGTAAATCGTTCCTTCAGACCTTGGACAGAATAATGTATCATTAGGACCAAAAAATCTCGTAAAAATTAATTATCAAATGCAAGTATTTCAAAATATTATAAAGTTTAGTTTAAAAAACCCAATATATTTATCTATATTATGTTGTGCTCTATAGACATATACATTAACTATTTAAGATTCATCGGAATAATGAATCATATATCGCTATCATTTTCTTACGACGTCATCTGCATTACTATATAAAGGTTAACGAACTGACATCTGTGTTACGACAGTTTTATAATTTATATTATGTATAGTATTTAATAAATATTACAATATTGACAACTTATACATACTGTGATTACGTGCTATTGTACACTAATAGTGTTTATTTATCTTCGATATAAAATTTGAATTTCAATAGAAACACAAAATTATTAGAGAGATAAATATCTAAAATTTTAAGTAAGTACATCATTAAGATATAAAACATATCATGGAACAAATTTAAGAAAATTATAATATTAAATCGTCAGTTTAGAATCAGAAAAATGTATGAATTAAAAATCGTTTTTTTTAATAATTTATTAACTTACTTTTGTGTATTTTCATAATTTTTAATCATTTTATTGTCTATACTATACTTATAATATCTAAATGATGATTGTGTATTTTAAACATAATCAATTTTAAAAAAAATCTTATTTTGATTCAAATCAAACTGATTATAGTTGCTAAAAAATAATAAAATTACATGTAAAATAATTAATATTTTCAATATAATAATTATAAATTTTATAAATTAAAATAATATATAAATAGACCAAATTAAAAAGATTAAAAATATTTATGTCATTAATCAATAATAAATGTCTGATCGAGTATGGAATAATGCAAGTTAGGAAAGCCCACTCTGTGAGCATGTTGAATTGCCGGGTTGTATACATATTGGATTCTGAGTAAAGATAAGAATGTCTAGATATTTTTTATTTAAATTTTTTAATTTTATTTATGTATGTACTCATAAATTCTAGTAGAAAATTGCTCCAATCGTTACGTTTACTGATTTTCTGGTAAAAACAATTGTTTATATTTAAAAAATTTTCAATCGTTTTTAAAAGATAAAAAAATAATATCGAAAAATTACAAAAAAAAAAAAACGGTAAAAACACGTTATTGTTAAAATTAGCTATAGTTATTTCTTCATTATTCCATAAATAATGATCCTAGAAACTAGATATTTACACCCAAAATATAAATACATACAAATTAACGTGAACATTTTTTCGAAAATATTTTTCCAATTTAAAGCTGATTAATAGCTATTTAAAATGTTAAGATACTCGTATTTCATTTATAAAATAAGCAATTTTATAATATAATACACGGGTAATTGCTTATTTTTATTCTTCTTTTATAGTTTAACGGTCTACTAAAGGCCTGATAGTTGCCAATAGTAAGCCTCTCCAGCTTTCTATATTCAATGTTTAGTCGATTGTTGTAAACCCATCCACAAATCTCACACCTTGTTATTCTCCATGTATAATTAAATACAGCTAGTTTTTTACTGTCTTCTTTCATCATGGATCATGTTTCATATGTATAAATCATTATATTGTTAAAAATAACTTGTATATAAATTACTTTTATTTAGTTTGGATTTTAGTAGTTTGTTAACGATTTATAATATCTTGGCTTGGCCGTTTTGGCGTATTAAAATTAAATTAATTTTGTTTTAAATCTATGATATAAAATGGTAAAAAACCTCCAAATTTCTTATAATATTTCAAGAAAAAAATATTACATCAATAGTATAAATTTTATGTATTTATTTTTATATATTTTTTAAATTATTTTAAACATTGTATATAATTTTATTTTAATTTTAGATTCTGAGTGAAAATGGTTAAATTTTAGAATAATATAATATAATATAATATTTAAAATACTTTTCAAAAAGAGCTTTTTGACAGGAAATTTATTCTAGTTGGTAGTTTAGAGAGGTAATTTTTCGATTTCCAAAAAAAAATATACATCGAATAGCTTCGCTATTAAAATTATTATGTCATTATAAATGATTTATTATTACTTTTAAATTCAATACATCCACAAAGTATTCTATTCAAGTGAATAGGGAGTAAAAGTGAATATTCTATTCAAGTTCTAAGCAAAGTGCATCCACCCATGACATGGCCTGCAATTACCTATACGTTGGAATGAACGTGTACCTATATAGGTAAATACGACCGATCATAATCAACCGTGCGATTGAAGGTTACCACCGGTGTTCAGTGATAACAGACGGTACAGTTTATAAGTTTATTAAATATGATTGCGTAATTAGGCCTTTATAGGAAAACAATCACCCGTGATTACTTATGCATCCATATAAATATAAACAGTGATACCGACGAAAAACGACCCGATTAAATCGACTACGATATAATCTGAAGTTAGTCCGTTTTTAACCATCTGTTAACAACGGTGGTTCGTATGGTTCGCAGATAATGTAACGATGGCCATCAATGGCAATCTAATACAGAGTTAATCGAATGGAAGGCCAATTCGGTTCTACTAATATTACATCGGTGGACGACAGATCACGGATTGGACCTGGCACCAGATAAGACGGAAGCGGCTGTAATCACCCAAAAAAGGGCTTACCTTCCATAAATCAGGTTAATAAAAACGCGAGATTCCAATCAGACAATCGATTAGATACCTAGGTGTAGAACTTGAGGAAAGACTCACGTTCAGACAGCATACGATTAAGGTGGCGCTGAGTGCGATGAAAGCAACCGGAGCGTTATCAGGATTAATGTCGAATATAGGAGGCCCGTCCCAACGGAACCGAGTCTTGCTATCCTTAGCCGTGGTTCACAATAAATTATTATACACAGCTTCCATGTGGGCGTTAGGTTAGGCGATAGGTCAGATGCAGGGTTAGTTTCAAGAACATATTTTTGGGAGGAGCTGGGCGATGGACCCAAAGTATTTCTACAGCTTAGAGCAGAACATACAATTTTTATTTGTCAATGTTGGAACGAAAACAGGCAAGATATAACGCCCATGATCAGACACACACCTCGTGCATAGGACACGGAAGATCTACTGTGAGGGCTCCATTTGGATCTACTACCAAAAGACGAAGGTGTGAAAATGAGGCCACTCAGCCAGGTCACAATTCATCAAAAAGAATCTGTCAGCATTATGGCTATCAGAGAATTAGAGGAAAGATACCAACAAGTGGAGGAGAGAGTTATGTGAAATGGATAGTGAACGTGATAAGAATTCCATGAATTTTGTTGTACGCTAAAACGGCGACGTTGAGTGTATAGAGCCCACCACTTATTGTGTATTTATCTTTTATTCAATAAATGATAATGGCCTCCTTCGGACTGTCATTATGAGTATATGAGTATTGACCCTTCGCCGAAATAATACCTAGGGACGGTTCCAAGATAGGAGTATAGCCGATAACAACCAAAATATAAAGATAAAGTAGTTTGCTTAAATATAAAAAAATGTACATTTTATAATGGAAAAAATTATAAATGCAAGGAAAATGACAATATAACACACAAATTTGTCCTGTTCTTTTTTTTAAATAATAGTATACTTATCGAATTTTATTCAGATTCCTTTTTTTGAAGTGCATTGATTTATCATTGCTTTCAAATTTAAAGTAAAAATAACAATACACTATTCTGTCTGAGAACTGAAGAAACAATGGTCCACTTCCACCATCAGTATCTGTATGACTTTTTATATTTTCATAATTAACTCCGAAATGATAATGGGGGACCTCTTAAAATGCACTATTATAACTTAAAAATTATATTATATATATTATATAACATAATATAATATTGTATGAAATTAACTTCATGATGTTTTTTTCTATCTCTTTTAAAAATCTACGAGAATTGAGAACTAAATAATATTTTATATTTAAAAAAAAAATATACGAATTTTGCCCATGATGTACTAAACTCTATCTCTGTTAAACAATGTTGCTTTGAAACTTTTCTCTCAACGTATCCATATATTTATAGGTATAAATAACATTATTATCAATGTGTACATGTTATATATTATAGTAATTTCCTCGATAATATATTAATCGAATATTTTTGTGTCGGTTGGATCGTCGTCAGAGCGAAATAATATCGTCCAACAATCACAGACAGTAATTTATATTCGTATATAATACATATACATATATATATGCGTATACCTATCTTAAATCGAATCTCTCTCATCGTTGGAATTTTGTAAAGGAATCGTTAGGCGAACGTCCTTGGGAACCGCTAAAAACCGCTGAACAATGTGAAAAGAGACGATCGTCGTAGCTGAAATAAAGAGAAGGAAAAAAGTATTGGAAAACTAAGTTTCCGGGTAGGTAGTCAAAAAACTACATTTGATATGTTACGTAATTTTATTTCATTTGCTTTGGTTGTCTATGCATTTACTGTATAATTAAATAAAAATACAAGTACATAGAGAATCTATATAGATATATTTATTTTATTTATATATAATACTTCTTGAATATTAGTTGTTACGAATTATTTATAAAGTATTCCAAATATAAGAAAATGATGAATAATATTTAAATTCTTTACAAGTCAGAGTATACCTTCCCAAGTAACAAATTATTATAACTAATTTTGAGTAAATATATTTTTTTTAAATGTTGAAAAATATATATATATATATATTGAATAAATATTATTTATAGATTAAGGGTATATTTTTTTAATAAAAGCTATACATTAAATAAATATTGAATGAACCAAAATTATATATTTACTGAACATTTATTAATAAATTTTAAAAACCATAAAAAAAAACCGACAAATTTTGTGCAATGATTTTCGATTAGGCCTCAAACAACCTATACAATACCTATTAGTCGACCTATCGAGAATTACTGTTCAGTCGAAACTATCCAGGCATATAAATACAGTACTTAGTAAATAACATGTTGGGCGGCTGCAGAATATTTGATCGATCCAAACTGGAAAAAGATTCAGTATGGTTTTAACGAGGTAGGAAAACATTCCTGAATATTTTTTTGGAGTAAGACTACCGCTAAAAAAGGATTTTTTTCAAATTTGATATTTAAAGGAAAAGAGGAGGCGAGTTCAACGCCAAATTACTGGTCGCAGGAAACAATAATTAAATAGTAAAACTGTTCATGGGCTAAGCCGGGTAATTCAGTTATAGTACCTGTAATATATAATATATCATATAAGTATATAACTATAAATATAATATATATAGGAGGTACCTACTCGTAGTATATAATATAATACTAAACATATTATAAATATATTAACATATTTAATTAAATAATAAATATTTATTAACTCTTAATTATTGATTTTAATTAAAATATTTATTTTTTAATAATTATAAATATTTAATAATGATTGTACATTAAATTATATTAGTCGAGACATGTCCTTTAACAAAATTTGACCGGGAATCGAGAGGTATTCGTGAAGGTGGAGAAAACGCGATTAAATGGCTAGAAAATCTGGATATTCACCTATGAGACAACTTAACTCAACAGTTACCAAATTCTTAGTCTTTAATTACCTACTTTTTGTTCATTTTAGTTACTTATTTATTTATTTATTTATTATTATTTTTTCCTCTACTGTATCTCATGCCGATGCCATATGCTAATATAATATATATTAAATATAAATATTTGAATATTAGTTAAATAATTACAAATATTTAATTTTAAATTAAAACCAATATTTATATTAATATAATATATTGGGAAATGTTACCTAAGGTTATCGCATATCATAATATTAATATTTTATAAAACACGACGTTTTTCACGTATATTTTCAGCACTTATTTGAAATTAACCAAATTAATGATCTAACTTGTCAAATAGTGACGTATTGGCGTCACTATACGTTTTCATGACTGATTCATTGTATTTTTTTCGTCTCTTTAGGTTCTCCTATATAATAACACTAATTATTAGAGTTATTAATTTCACAAATCTGACCGTGAACGGCGTAAGGTGGTGTATAGGTATATAGAGATAGCTATGCTGCGGTCGGTTATTAGCGATGTTATTTTGTTGACTTTAACATTCCAAATAGGTTGTTTACATTTATTCGAATATATTACAAATTATTTACAGGACAACCTGCGAATAATTATATACCTAATTATATGTAGTACTTTATAATATATTTATTGAAATAATCAATGTATAATTTGACATTTCTTCATGTTTCGTATTTCAATTGCCAAATTTTACGTTCTAACAGATTAAAAATATTATATGTATTATAATATAGAGTATATTATATTTCATATATTTGACAAATGCAATGACTTTAGGTCTATATAATGTTTTCAAGTCTTTATTTTAAATAATAACTCATTCTTACACTATAATTAAAATGTTTAGGAATTACTATTAAAATTTATATTTTTTTGAAAAAATATTTAAAATAGCTATTTTGTAAATCTGATTTTTAGAAAAATCTCTCTAAGTTTCAGAAAATGTCAATATTGTTTTTGTCTTATCATTTATCAATTATGCAGTTATAGTTTAACTATAAAGTGTATACCCGATATGAATTCGTTTTTATCTGTAAGATGATAAATGGTACAAAAAACTATTTTTATCATTAAAACCATATAAACAAAATTAATAATAAATAAGCAAAAAACATATTCAAATTTTTATAGAATTAAAAAATATTAATAAACTTAAGTAAAAACTTTGATACAAATTAAAATTTTTCATTTTATGTTCTAAAAATATTTTAATTAAACTGGAGATATTTTACTTATATTTCAACAGTGTAATGATTCGTTTACCTAAATTATATTAGCGGGACCTAAATAATATTACAAAAATAAGTGGTAGATTATATATTTTTTTTACTATCCATTGATGAAAGATGAGTTAATTTAATTTACAATTTATATTTATAAATTATTTAAATATTTTGAAAACCTTTTATAAGGCTGTTTGGATAGTTTAACTATAACTATGGACTAAATCATTTATATATTTCTCTAAAAGAAACAGATAAAGGGCTTTTGAGTAGAACATTTTATGCTAAATAACTACATTAAATTATATTTTAAAGATGTACTTTTTCGTCTATAAATTTGGTAATAGGTCAATTTACTATAATATTAAAAATGACAAAGTTGTGATACAAATGCTGAACATAAATTTCGTATATTAACAGTTGGTTAGATGGAGACAAAAAAAAAATACTGGTATCACGTCCTCTTAAGACTTAATACCAATTTAATATTTCATATTATTCTAATTACCTATATTTAAAATACCAACAGATTAAATTGATTTTGGTAATTTCGTTGCAATTTAAATTACAGAAATAATTGTTTAGAGACTTTAAATTTATTTTCTTATTTTCTGTGGCATTTAATCTAAAAGATAACACAATACCATACTCGTAATTATTCTAATAAAACGTAATTTTATTTTATTATATTCATTAAAATATTTATCCAATTAATTGTATAATTGAACCAAATTTTGTTTGGAATCGTTTTTCAAATACAATTTATCTTTAAATTTTGAATCGAATACAATAATTTATAATATTACCTACATAAACTTGCCCAATACCGATTAACTATTGAAGGGTTTACACTAATATTCTAAATCTGTATCTGAATAAGTTATCTAAATAGGTATAAAATATAAGGTATAAAATACCTACTAGTATTTTATATGAACTTGAAACGAATTTTAATTAAATAACATAAAACTTAAACATTAGGTAGGTACCTAATGAATAAAAAAATATTGACAATTTTGTATTGATTAATTTCCTACAATTTCTATGCATCATTAGAGTATAGTTTGATCATATTATTATAGATAATGATATAGAGTTGAGACATTTAATGATATGCGCTAAACGTTAAAAATGTTTGACTTGATCCTCAATAAATTTAATGAATATTTAATGTTGCGATTGTGAATGTGTGCTCGTTAAAAATAACGTTTTAAAAGTCATTTATATGAAATAATAACTCAAATGGATCAATTAATCAACAAAGTACAACAAGGGGTGTATGTTAACAGCGATTGGTTGAAAACGGCTCGAGGCTGTTGTAATATTTTGAAAATATATAATATATTCTATTGTAACATAATAAATAATAATATCAATAATTACAGTATTGAAATCGGGCAAATCGATTCTATCGAATTCAGTTCGATATTCTGCGAAAAATAGGTAGGGTGTGAATTATATATAACCTTGTAAAATTATTTTCATTTTATATTTAATTAATTGGTAAAAATGCACGTAGAACAAATTGTTTTATACATAAAAACAAATAGGTACCTACTATTTAAATGCGTACCTATATTTAAAGAGCTCATATAATTGAATATTTTAATAAATGTTTAGAACATAATATAATATTTTTTCATTTTCAATATAATGTCTTATATTACAGAGTTATCGTATTTTAAGCCTAAATTTTATAGATTTTTTTTCGACAAAAGTTGAAAATTATTAATGTTTAGAAATAATAATATATAAATAAGACATACTATCGTATCATTATATTTATATTTTAATTATAACTGCAAATTCTTAACAAATATATTTTTATAAGAATTTCCACATTTTGATTTTTTGAATTTGACGAATATTATACATACACAAATAACAAACATTTAAATTTAAGTAATAGTCAGTGTTTGGAATGAAAAATTGTCTAAACCAGAACGCTATAAATTATTATTAAATACTATTGTATATAATATTATTATGTGTATCAGCTAATAATAATAATACCAGTACAATATTCAATAATATGATTTACTTATAACTCATATGTGTGCGCTCGGGTGTAGCAAGCAGTGCTTTCGTTGCATTTGACCAAGCTGGCCGATTATTTTGCATTGCAGTGCTTCCGAAAAACACTTAAAATATTTGCCGCCATATATTTATTACATTATTTATTTACTACATATATAAAACTTGCATTTTTTTTACAATAATTTTATCATATTAGTACATTAAAATGATAAATTAAATAAAAATATTTTAGTTAGAACCTCTTTTATATTTTATGGCTAATTTTATCTAACATAAATTTGGTTTTCAATAAGAGGTGGATTGAACCGCTTAAAATCCTCCCATACCTTTGCCCCTGTGTCGATGTGCTATTAATTTTGAAATAAAAGTGTCTGCTTTGATATCTTCTATAAGTCCCTTACAGTTTACAGGTAAAATGTTTGGTACACAATAATTATTAGGAACAGTGGATGGCGGTTCGGACCCCAAAATAACATTTTATTACCAATAATACTGAGCTGATTTACCCAATTTTCGAATTTTAAATCATACGTAATAAGTATGTGATTAATGTCGCAATTGATTTTAAATTTCGACAGTCTGTTATAAAAAATTTCAAACTTTGTTAAATAAAATCTGGAATTCTAAAATGCGATTAACGTAAAAAGTGAGTATAATAATAAAATAAAACGTATAAAATATTTGCTAATTACCAGCTGTATCAAATCTTAAAAATAATTATTGTTAATCACATAAAAAAATAATAATGAAAATCGAGTAGGTAGGTTACCTATACACTATATACCTACCATAAAAATGAGTACCTATACTGTGCTATAGAGTTTCGAGCGGAATATAAAAATAAATTCGAAATAATGAAATTACGTAGAATGTAAGTATTTGAATCCAATCGTTTGAATCGTATTCAAACCGTCAGAAAGCGTATTTCGATTATTTTTGTCGAAGACCCGTAGCAGTGCATTCTATTTTATACAATGTTCTGTTGGACCAGTAAAAATTTTCGCGGTCATGATTTGTATTTTTACCACGAAACGAAAATTATTCAGAAGAGTAAAAACCGATCACACCATTTCATAAGAATCGGAGATCGTAAATAGTATTATCATATTATAAAATGAATATGTATGGTATCCTTCGTCCGTGTAATTACGCGACATGATGTGTCTGCACGCGCTTGCTCGCTGAATTAAGGTTAATGCCAGAGAGCACGAAAATATTGCGTAGAGTTCAAGGTTACACGGTATTATTATGAGCATATATATATTATACGTAAGTATTCAACGGTACCTATACATACGTATAATAAACGTATTATATAGATGACGTTTTCACGCTATTTTTTTTTTTTTTTTTTTTTTAATTCATTCAAAGATAAGCTTTCAAAATTGGACACGTGGAAGTGTTTTTTTGATAACGATAACACCAATATAGGTACTCGTTTTAGCAAAAATAATATGTTATCTCGACATTATTAAATTGGTTACGGATAAAGTGTCGGATGTGTACACGATATTTTTCAGTTGATTATTATTATTTCATACGTGTCGTTTACTTTGGTCTATATATTCCATCCTTTGAAGTAGATACCTACTGATTTTGATTTAACATCTTAAAAATGTTATATATATATATATATCTATTTATTGTATTTTGATATTGCAGATATCTCATAAAGTCACCCGACAGACACTTGTGTAGCACGGTATACGAGTAAATTTATAATGAGTCATCATGATTCATAAAATACCGATTATATGGTATCAACAAAAAGGAAGTAAAATTGAAGTAAAAAAAGTAAAAATAAGTACATTGTAACGTTTTACTTACTAACACGATTTGTAGTTTTGATTATATTAAAACTAATCGAATACGTATGAAAATAAAAACACGGAGTTCAAGGTTGTATTTAGGACGTATAATAAGTATCTAATTAATGGTGGGTATATGACGTAGTTTTTGCACTATTTTGCAGGATCCACAAATGATGAGTCACGGATTTTTTTCTATCGCACACTGGTAACGGGCTCGGAATTTTCTTATACATTAGTCGGCCGAAGAAACTGGTTTTCTGGTCTTTCCTAAAGATACATTGTAATAACTGCTGATCTATACGTTAAGACTCCACGTGGATGACAAAAAGAACGTGCAGTGGAATTCCGAAGACTGTTCGATCGAATCCAAATATAATTTTTTGTTTGGCAAATTATTTGTATTTTTTTTTTTTTTTTTTTTGATGAGACTCTTTGAAAATTGGTTGGATAAGTATCATACATGAATTTGGGAAATTTTTTCTGCTCCATTTTAGTTTAAGATAAAGTATATATTACGTGTATTATTATTTACACCTTCCTACTTCTTACGATACAAGTATAAATAATTTGAAATGTGGGAATTTAAGGATCTGGGTAGGTAACTATGTCTGATATTATAGTATGGAGGAACTCGCATTTTTTTTGCAATAAGTGCACCGAGAAGCTGAATATTTTTTTATAAGTGTAAAATATAATCGTATATATTAAATTCGTGTGTAAATCACGACAATGTTGACCATCGACTCAATATCATGTTTTCAAGGACCTCTTCCGCAGTATATAATATCTTATAAAATAAATAATAATAATAATAATACTGTATATATATAATATATATATTTTCATGTATCGCTATAATATATACTCCAAAAATCGCACGATTGATATCGATGAGAGGATCTTCGATCGACGAAGACACGGTTTTTCGACACGACTTGGAAACTCAATTCATATAATGCATTTATATACAATTATGTATTGGTGTCCAATAAAAATTTGATGAAACTTTAACTTATACAAGATAAGTATAATATTTTAATTTTGAAAATTAATTTTATGTTATTTATTTCATTGTATTAAAACATTTTAGATCTGATTTTATCTCGAATTATCATTTTGAACACAATTGATAAATATTTTCTAGACACTCGCACGTACCTATGATATACCTAGGTATTAATGATATGTGCGATGAAAATATGACAAGTATACGAATACGTTATATATACCTATACATACGTATAATTGTTATAAACAACAATTATAACAATTAAAAATAATTAAATTTTTAAAATTATAAAAATTGGTTCGAACGAGTATTGTGAGAAAAATCTCTCATGAGATATTTTCTGTATGAAAATCTTACGAAATATTATAAACATAATATCCTATTCTTGCACTACCAATGACATTTCATTCCATACCTATGGAAATTATTTTATCACACACGGAATATTCTTTGTGTTAACCACAATAGTTTCCGATGCCTCCATGATAAGAGTTATCGTCGCAAATATAACATATATACATATATACATATACAATTTTTATTGGTTAATCATTTATTATTGATGTTTATTTAGTTTAATTTTTGAAATTTGACAATCCAACATGCCTTTTTTTTAATGAAAGATGTAGTGATGCTAATTTTTGAAAAATATAGTTGAGCAATTCTAAAACTTAAGCATCCACAGATTTAAGTGACCTAGGACGATGTTTATCCAGCCCTATAGACGAAACGAAGGAAGCCTCCCATTTATTTAGTCTCTCAAAATGTAGTTGTTTGTATCAACTAATCCGAGCTTGTCAGAAGTTCAACCAGAACTCATTACAAAGGATATGATAGTGTATGGATCTGCATTTTAGAGCAGGAACAAGTAAAACAAATTGAGCTAATTAATAAATACTGTTGTTGTTTTGCACATAGATAGTACTTATGAAAAAATGTGGTAGTACTGATCTAATAACAATAATCGTAGAAGGTAGTGATCACTCAGTAGTATAAAAGTCATACAAAATTCAATGACTAAATAAGGGAAAATTGATTTAATCGTCAAAGAGTGGAAATTACTAGGGATAGTAAAGAAAACTAAATTTAGCTACTGATCACTAGTCCTATTGGTCATTAAGAAGGATATAGAGCCACGCTTTCAAAAACTGAATCAATAAATAACAAAGAAAATTTCTCCAATAGCATAAACATAACTATGCCACTGAAATGAGGATTTATAGGAACTAAAATGGGCTTTCGAGTATTTAAAAGTTTCACTTTCTAAAGATACAAAGGTAAAGTCTATATTTATAACACCATCAGAAACTATGGGTTATATCAGGGCAGTGGCGTATCAAGGATAATTATAGAGGGGGGGTTGGGTATAGGTAGACTAAGTCACAAAAATTTGTGGTAGTTTTATTATTTAAATGCATGTTTTCCGTAATTTTTTAATTGATTTCAAAGATAAAAATCCAGGAACAAGAGTAGGGGGTGTATTACACCCTCACCTCTGTAAAGTAATTGGAAAAATTAAGTTCAGTTGACAAAAACAGAAAAGTTGATGACTTTAAAGGAGTATTTCAGAATTTAGTTGCCAAATTATAAATTGATCAATTGAAAAAATGAAAATCCCAAAATTAAAAATTAGAAAAAAATTTATGACTTTTTTTGCTTATTTTGGGAGACTCCCCTTCTCCAGAAATATGTCTTTGGCTTGTCCTTGAATATATCATTTACGTAATTAAGTACCAATAGTATGTATATAATATCATAACAAAAAGTATTCAAGGTGTTAAAAACTAATGATTTATTAAAATTATTATTATATTATACTTTTACACATAAATATAAACAAAAAAATAAAAATCGGTAACAAACGTGATTATAAATAAATATTATAAATTTAATTAGAACTTAAACTTTAAGCTAAATAGTTATTTATAAATTTTAAATTATACCTACTACTAATTCAATTTTCTTTTCTTTTTTGATAATTCATCTAATACTTCTATATCAATTTCGATATGCCTATATGGATATTTATCTGGGCTAATTCATTTAAACGATTTTCTCCAGTGGTGATGCTTAAATACATTTTTATACGTCGCAATGTTAAAAATGAACGTTCCGTATAGAATATAGATGCTGTTATAATAGGTAATGTAGCTACAATGGTTAAAAGTTTATAAATATTTGGATAGTCACTCTCAATACAATATCATGTCACTTTTGAAATATTGGATAGAATTTTAGGCATAATTTGAAGATATGTCCACCATAGTTTAAGATTCCCAAATACTACTAAAGGTTCAAATGATGGTAAAAATGCTGAGTATATTCGTATCGAATATTTTATATAATTTTCAAGATTGTATGTGATATTTTTTTCTGGGAAACAAACAAATAAAGCTCCGTCAAATCCCTGGCCCACCATATAGTTATAACCAATACAAATTGAATTAAGTATAGTCAGAAGTGTATTTGAAAGAGCCTTTTCTAGTAACATAATAACATCAGTTAACGGAAAAAGTAAGAGCAGAAATTCGTTTTGTTTGTATTCTATCCTATATTGTGAACTTCCATAAAATTTTCCTACCAATTATACTGTATGGTGGTATCTATCATATATAACATGTTATTATATAATAGCTATTTATATAACCTATCTTAGGTAAATTTATTAGAGATTTGTTATTTTTATAAGATTGAAAATTATACAATATTTTTTAATATCAGTTTCCAAACTTTTATTATACTACAATCAATTATTGTTGTTACTCATATTTTTATTTGTAAATGATGGCCACAATATGTTTTATAAAAAATAAAGACTCCCTAAACTTATATACATCATTTAAATATATTTTTGGATAATTTAATTACCTACAGAGGAAATGCCAGGTAAAAAAAATAAAAATATTATGTAAGGTAATTTTAATTTTTCATGTGATTCTCACTTAATAAATTTTATAAAGTACATTGCTATATGTAATATTTAATTTATATTAATTCAAAAATATTATCTGTGTATTAAAAAATGATTTCATATAATTAATATATTATAAATATATAGAACACTACAACACTATTTGAAGTCCATAATTCCAAACACTTTCAGCATCCAATCAACCCTGTTTTTTTCTATTTTTTCTATGTTCCTTATAATTCTAACAACGTGAGATCATCTTGTACTTCATTCGTCCACTGTTGTCATGAGATATCTCTGGATTACTTTTGAATTTAGCTACCACATTGTTGTTTATTAAATTAGTTCTTATGATTTTCATTTCATAAGATACTATCCTATAGCTACCCTAGGGCGTTTGTTAAGTTTGTGAACATCAGAGTAAGTCTGATAGAATATTACATTATAGGGACTAGCATCAATATAGAATCACCATTTATAAAACTCACGATAAAATGAATGACAGGATTTTAATATCAAAATTGATTTTTAATAACAATTGTCAATAAAAAAAATTATTTGTCATTATTTTGGTGTAATTTTCTAAATAAATTCCTGTAAAATTGAAGTCTGTAATACTTACTAATTATTTTTGAAAATGAAAATTTGTTATTAATTATTATTATTTTTATAGTATGGTACAAGTACAAGCATTATATTGAATACAGCTCAGTTTCACGTTGTCCATACTTATTAAAGCACATGAACCGGTTTGAATATGTGCAAAATAGAATTTTAGCTTTTTGCTAGTTACGAGTATATACTAAAAATCCCACAACTTTCTCACAATTAAAATCCTGTAATCCAGTCTTTGTGTCTTTAATTTAATGAAATTGGATATAAATTTGTCGATTTAAAACGTCACTGCTTAATTACAGTGACGTATCACTGCTAAATGGGCACAATGATTTTCCCAGATTCCTATCAAAGCTTATTTTCAATGTCCCTCATCGAGCCACCCGGTATTAAGTTAATTTTAATATTCCGTAATATTACACAAACTATGGAGCTAACACTTCGATAAATCGTATTGAAAAAATTAGCAATAAAATTATTCATTAATTCGTTTGGACTTTGGTACTTTATTAACAACGATATATTATATTATTATATAAGATAATATGTATTTATAATTGAATTAAGGTTCAATATAAAATGTTATAACTAATAAATAATAATATTATATTGGGCAGGTATATAAATTTCTTTGTAAAATTGCCCGTCGAGGCATTTATAATAAATAAATAACAGAACATCAATTAAAATATAAACATAAAATGTTGAACATAAAGTATTATTATAATATAAATAAATAATAATTCAAAAGTTGAGTTATTACGAAATTTTATCAAACAAAATTATCGTAGCAAATTATGGTATACAGATTCAAAAATAGACAAAATTAAATTTCATATGACAAACGTGATTTTTCGGGATCTTCACAGGATTGAATATGTAAATTACCCTTCGGAAATTAATTGAAATACAGGACAACACATAATACAGTCACAGCAAGACTATATAATATTTTAATGTTATGTATGTACATTATAATCTATAGGTAGTGTATTTGATGAATATAAATTACAAGTGAACATTTACGATATTTATGTTATCTATACGAGTGCTTTATATTTATATATATGTATACAAATCCATATAAATATTAAATATAATTAACCGATTAATATTATTTCAATACTTAATACTTTATTAAATAATTCAAAAAACGTTATCATCATTAAATCAAAAAAAAACCGTTAAATCCAATTATGTTATGAATTTGTAATATTATTATTATAGTTTTATTAACATTATATAGTATGTGATTAACTATTAGTATTACATTTTTAAGTCTTCGGATCTTTCAACTTTCAACCATTATTTTTTGTAAAATACATTTTATACCTAAATGAATAGGTACTCGTGATATGTAAATGTAAAAATGCCTAGCATTTTTAAAAAATTATTATGTTATCACGGTTACTGAAATAAACAACTTATAAAAATGTTGAATATCTAAAATTGCAATAAGGAACGATATACATATACTTTTTGTACAAAACATCCATAATAATATTTATTTAAAATTTTTTAAAAATGGCATATTTTTAACAAATATTACAATATAAAAAAAAATTTGACCTGTAGGAGATGGAAGTATTTTACTTGTCAGACAGTATACTATATATACAGGTGAATATAATGACTAACGGGTATGGATTCAATGATAAAATAACTTTTAGTGTAATATTATTTTATATTAATTATAATTTTGAATTTTCCTTTAAGAAAATAATAAAATAGAAAATAATAAAATTACCCATATAAATACTAACTATAATACATTGTCTATCAGAAATATTTTTATCAGAAAATCTATATAGTCATAAAAAAACAAATCAAATGTCAAAATTTTATAAAAAAAATTACTGAAAATTGACCAACATGGTTTGATATTTTAATATCAGTTATTTTTAACATTGTAATTTTTTAATTTGTAATATGTTTTGGTAGTTTTCCTTTGCACTTGAGAAAATTATTGTGAAAATCGTAAAATAATCTCATTAAAGTATCGATTAGAATTAATTTGCTATCAAAAAATCCTATTTTCCCCCACCGTAATGACACTTGATGCAAATCCCTCCCCCCTAGATACAACACTGAGTATACATACATACATGAAAAATTTAAAAACATCATTGTGAAACCAATAGGTATATATTCCCAGAATTTAATATATAATAATGAAAAAACCCACATGATTTAATAGTCCAAAAGGACTATTAAAAATAATATATATCATCTCTCAATAATATGTACACATCAATATTTCCGTTGGTAGGTATTTGGATAATTTCTTAAGTATGATGGATCGGCGTATTGCATAATATTAAAGGTGCTTAAACTTTGGGTCACTGTGGATCGCGTGCTTATTTTTCCACGAAAAATGTGCAAATTGAGAAGTTGGTAATTTTTAACCGTAGGTAGTATTTCAGTATTCGATTATAGATTAGGGCAGTCTAGATTGCGATGAAAAGAAAACACGGTCTAGAACTCGAATGTGTTTAGTAGTGTATTTAGGAAGGCTATGAAGTAATTGCCCCCCGGGTAGCATATTTTCAAGGGGTAGATTATATTAAAAGGTGTTTGTAAAAAAAATGTTTGGAGAAGTAATAGTGAATGATCTATATTTTTCTCCATCAATTTATTTGTACTTGACTAAAATTATTTGAGTACGGGACAACAAAAATACATATTGTATAATCTAACCTAATACCTGGGGTAACAAAATCCTAAATACTCCATTGTAAATAACTAGATAAGTCACGATAATTTAAAATGTTTTGCAAATGAATCGTACTTATAAATATTTTGAAAACACTATTAGTGTATTTTAAATAATTTAAATAGAATAAACGTTTTTTTTTTTTTTTGTGGAAACAATTTAAATAAATATTGCATACGTAAAAATTAATATGTGTACCGAATGAAAGGTCAGTGAGGATAGTTTTTAATTTCAGTAACACTTTCACTATGGCGATAGCTTCAGAAATCATCTCTCATAGTAAATAGTTACGGCTCAGAGTAATCTTTATGATGATATATTGTATTTATTTTTTACCTATAGGGATATTATAATGTTTATATTTCTTACATATTATGATGAGATCATCAAAATAAATATAAACAAATATGTTTAAAGTTTAAACTAGGTATGGAAAAAAAAGTGGATACAATGTTAATGAACGATTGTTTACGGCACTAATATCGCAATTTTTTCAAGGATGAACAATTAATTTTTGTTTGTTAATGCATTATTGTAATAGTTATTATAATATTATTTAATACTAATCACGTCCTCGTATAATATACACTGTATAGTGTATATAGGTATAGCAGTGTAATTAACGAAAAACATCCAAAATTAAAATAGTATTTTTTATTCGCACACAATATTATTGGTAAGTTTGATTTGACATTTTACTACTTTATATTATATTATATTATATTATAAATACATATCAATATATTAAAAAACTGATATATTAAAACTGTTAAAATTTTCTTTTAAGTAATTACTTTTCTAAATGACCATATTGATGCAATATTTCTTATATTATAATATGGCATTATGACTTCATTAAATGTTTAGAGTACTGAAAATGTCATTCTGATCAAAATAGTATATAAATAACATCACATTATATACCTACTCATATTAAAAAAAACTCATAGATTATATTATTGTGTAAAATCAAAATTGTGAAATTTAAAATTTTGAATTAAATCTATAAATCAAATACTACTGTACTGATTGTAATTGATTTCCGTCTTGTCTCTGAACTATATCTATGTGATTTACATATAAAACAAAAATACACAAAAAAAACTGGCCAAGTTTAAAGTATATTTAATAAAAATTATATAAAAATAGAACACAAGTACATAAAATCTATTATGTAGGTAATTAAGAAATTTTCCGTATAGGGAAAATGGATTTCTTTTTTTAACTTTTCAGTTTTTCAATGAAAAAATTAATTTTTAATTATATCCTTGATACTCACGAATGTACGGTGTTAATAGTCCGTTAAAGTTATATAAAATACAATCGCCCAAAAACTGACTAAATCTTCTCTAATATACTCGTCCAGTCACATTATAATAAATCGCACAATCGCAGTATATTTTTTACAAACTCGACTAAATGTAAACCAGCAAACCACCAGGCCTAGGCGCGTAAAATGAGTTTTACAATGAAGATTTTTCGATTTTAACAACTTTTTGACCAGATAACTTAATCTGATTGCTACAATAGTGTATTCATTTTTTGACTCTCAATTGTAAATATAACCAAGGTACTATATAAGGAGTTTTTTTTTTATATAAACGTGAAACTGAGTTAGGAATAAGGATTAACTAAAACGTGAAAGGCCTATTAGGTGTATAAATAAATAAATATATTACATATTGATTATTATATGTTATAATAATATATGAAATGTTGGGCTATAACGTAATAGATGTTACTCGTTACTGTAGCGTAGTTACTTTTTCGAGTAACTACGTTTGGTAACAATAAAATACACCTGATCACTCCTGAGTTGTTACTAAAAATGAATATAAACCCAAAATCACAAAAATAATACACTTTTAACAGCGTATACGTATTTTACAAACTTTGTAATGTATGTAAATTTGTATGTTATGACTTATGATCTTCGATATATTATAATATTCTCGGGGATTAAGACTATATTGGTGTAAGTCACATTAACCGCCATTAGAGAAACAAAAGGTGCTTTTTAAGAGTAACTTATTCAACACTGAATATAATATGTTATACATTTTTAAATTTTTTGTTTTTTTATTGTTTAAATGAAATTTTTAAGAAATATTGAAGTAGAGCAATAAATATCAGTATACGATGTATATATTATTTCTATTATTAATATTTTAATTAGAGGTGGGTCGAACTCAAAATTAAGTGTTGAACCCAGCTATGAGATTTTAAATAGAACCTGAACCCGAACCGAACTTTTATGTCGAACTCGAACACAAACCGAACCGAACTTTTATGCCGAACCTAAACCGAAATTTTATGTCGAACCCAAACCGAAATTTAGTTTTATGTCGCACTTTAACTCGAACCCAAACCTGAACCAAACTGAACTATTATCTTAGTAGTGTCGAACTCAAAATATCAAATTTATATAGAACCCGAATACGAAATTTAAGAAAATCAATAATTAATTATTTTATTCTGTGTTTCAACGCGTGTCAAAATCTAGTTTCATATAAAAAAAAGCCGGTCAGTAGGGGGTGGAAGCACTTCGTTCGTCGGGTGTCAGTAGCGGGTGGATGCACTTCGCTACTGGGCAGGATACTATTGGTGGATGTATTGCATTTGAAAGCAATGATAAATCATTGCATTCAATAAAACGATTCTGAGCGTAGATTCGGTGTAGTATACATAACTCTTAATATTAATTATATACCTACTCAGTACCTACCTATGTTTAACATTACATTGAAGATAAAATGTAGAAATAAATATGATTTAGTGTAACCTTATACATATTTTGAAATGTAATATGATATATTTATAATAGCTCAGTTTCATGTAGGTACAGTTATTACTACATAATATTATACAGTATATTTTATTGAATGTTCAGTTTATGACATATAATATTGAAAACGAACAAAATA
>JAIPRL010004876.1:17526-35300 GCA_025469235.1 Pemphigus obesinymphae | reverse complement strand
GAACTATGGAAAGTCGGATTTACAATCTGTAAAAAGATTTGAATGTGTCGGCCTGTTTTCTAGGGATCGATCGAGGCATTTTTCTTTATTATTACAGATTAAAATATAATCAATGTTTAAAAATTTTAATTTTTAATCATAAATAACACGACTAAAAAATAAAATAAAAATAAACACCTCAACCGATCCCTAGAAGACAAACTGATGAATTCAAAACAGTTTTCAGAATTGAAATCCGACTTTTCAAAGTCCCACAGTTTTGTCACGCTTTTAGGTCGATTTTTCATTGGTGTTGCGGCCTCTTAAGTATAAAAAACTAAGCGTTTTATCATATATTTATACTGACATAGCGATGAAAATAAATAGATCGTATGCTAGGTATTATAGGACCAGTTAGAATTTTTGCTGCATCTGACATCTATCTCCATTCTTCATCATATGGCTAAACTTTTTAATCCCTTATCTATTTGTGCATCAAAAGAAGTACCTATTAATCATATTGTTATAGTGATAGTCAAAAATAGTTATGGTGTTCGACCTGGGAAATCAATCATCACGAGTAGTTTAGTCTTCTACATCCTACATTCTAGATAACTTAAAAGTCAGTTCTCAAGTGGATGCAGTGTTCAAAAGTCTTTGATACAGTTGACCATTATATACTCGTTAGAATATTAGATAATCTTGGTACCTATTGGCAATCCACTTCTCTCCTAGCTGGCGTCCTACCTTACCTACATAAGATAATTTATTTCTATTAATAGTGTACTCTCTCACCTATGCATCATACCATCTGTTGTTCCTTAGGACGATCATCTTAGCCTTCTAACCTCATCTTATTTGTTGACTTACTATTCGATTGTCTCTCATTTGCCAAAGTCCTTCTATTTTTATTATTACCTACTTTAAGTTCTGTGATATTTTAGTATTTAGTAGGTATCTATTATTTAGTGATAGAGGCTCGATGCCTCTAATAAAATAAATAATAATATTAAATAGGTACCATAATTAACAAGATTTTTATTTTTTCTTTACAAAAATTAAAAATATATTAGTATACATATTTTACAAATACATTTTATTTTTAATTTTAATTTATCTACCTCCTTTAATAATATTGTTATATTATTTGTATTAGTAGTATAATATTATACATGCATAGCAGTGGCTAGTGTGTGATGTGGTTGTGTAGCCGAATAGATACATATTAATGACTATATTGAAGTAAACTTCAATCATCAAAACTTTTAAGCCGGTGTTATATTGGATTTTAATTTTATTGCATTACAATATATAAGACGGAAAGAAAAAGTAAAATATATGAATATAGGGTGAAATAAATAATATGTGAAAAATATAATATTACCTATACATTTTTTATATTTATAACAATAAAAATAAATATTTTGATAATTATAATACAGGTATATACTCTTAAATAGTATAATTTAAAATAATTTGATTAATACTATAATAAAAAGTATATGGATTATAACATAATTTGATGATTATAAAATTTAATGGTAGATATTGTATACAAATATAAATAATATAGTACCTATTTAGTATTTACCTATTGAGCATTTTTATTAGGAACTCGTTCAAAGCATTGCTGATATTTTAGCATTATAATTTTGTTTAACATCATCTCTAACTTTTGGTAAGTACTTTAAGGCTTCATATTTATTTCCATGTTCAATACACACATCAATAAATGGCTAAAATAAGTAGGTAGTAATAATAAAAATTTGTAATTCCAACCAAAAACCAATAATAAATAATACAAATTATTTTACCTCGTATCCAATTGGAGACTTTTTCACCTTAGATAATTTGTCAAGTTCATTCCAATCTTGTTGCTTAGCTAGTACAGTCAATCTTGCCCACCAATACCTATACAATTATTTATTTTATTTAAATTGTTATTAATTTCAAAGGTATATTTTTTTTAAATTATAAAATATTTTGTATATATAACACAATATTTATTGATAAAAATAATTGATTGTAAAATGTTAATTAATTTATATAGGTAAGTTTATAATATTAACAAATAAGTTCCTTTAGTTATAATAATAAGCGAGAATCTTGAAGTTTGGTAACATATATAAATAATTCAATGATAATAAGTATCAATAAGATTTAAATAAAATAAAATGTTGTTCAGATACAGATAGTGGAAGTTGGTTCATTGTCCTTTCAGTCTTTGGATAAGATAATGTATTATTATTTTAGATTTAAATAAAAAAATAAATCATCTTATTCTAAATATAATTCTGAATGAAAATATAATAATATTTATTAGGTATTTAAAAAAATGACCTTTGACTTTGAAATAGCTAGGTAATTAAAAAAAAAAATTTTAATTGGTTACCATCACAATTATTTATTTGTTACTTTTCATTTGTAACCATTTTTCTAACAAAAATTAAAAATCCCCTCCTAAAATAGGTACTAACTAGAATAAATTTGATATCAAAAATCTCTTTCCTCAAAACCATTACTGAACTTCTTCTATCTAAAACAGTGTCTATATATAAAAAACACAGCATAGTAAAACAAATAGCTTCCTTGCTCCGCTCAGAATATAATACAATTTATCATTAAAATTACAGTAATTAAAAACATGCAACAATGACTATCAAATTAAAACTAATACAAAATTGGTATGTATATAAGATATTATATTGATGGTTAGAAGGAAAAAATGCACAAGTCACACTTTCCAAACTTTTAAGGAAGAACAAAAATCTTAATTTTTTCAAATATTGTGTTTTTATTATTTATTAAAAAGAGTGGGTGGAAGCACTTTGCTCGTAGGGTTAGATATTAGTAGATGATGTATCAAACTTGAAAGCAATGATAAATCATAGTATTCTACAATACAATATTGAGTGGAGCTCGGTGTAGGTAGGTAACTATTATTGTAAAAAAAAAAATTTTAATTTTATCTCACTATCCATATTATTTTAGTAATATATAGTAATGGTGGTAACTTTATTTGTTACTTTTCTATTTATAAACATTTTCTGTTATAAAAAGTAGTTTTTATTTAGACATTAAAAAACTATTGGGAAAATCGAAAAATGACCTTAGGAAAGTACCATCTAGAACAAATTTGCTATCAAGAAAGCTTTTTACTCCAAAACTTTAACTTAATTCTTTCTACCCCTCTCCCTCCCACCAAAAAAATCATTATAAAATCAGTAGATTCTGAAATCTAAAAATGATATCAACCAATGTATAATGGTGTCAATTACAACAAAACAGGTGTAGTACCCAACCTTTTTAAAATTTCAAGTTATATTCAATATTTTTATATAATATATAATAATATATGGACAGTGTTCGGGTAAAAGAGAATAAGTCCATTTTAAAGATTTTTTTTTATTGCAAATTCTTATAGATTTTAATAATTCATATTGATTGGTATGAAAAACCAACATGCATTGAAGAACATATAGTAAAAATATTGATAAAAATTTCAACTTTTAGATATTTTTGACAGTTTTTTTTAGTTTTCCGAAAGTAATATTTTTGTACTTATTTCATTTTTCCCGGGTACTGTCCATATATACTGCGGGCTGTATATACTTTATTTCAACTACTGAGAATTTTTTTTTCTTCACACTATTTTATTTTTGCACATCAGAACATACAAAAATGTCTGTATTAGTGTATTTTGATATAATTTCATTCCTTTATTAAAATTCTCTCCACTTTTTTTTGTAAATATTAGTTACAATTATGAAATATTCTTTAATATTTAAAATTTATAATTTAATGATATTTTTGCATGGACCAGATGGAATACTTCCAGCTGGGCGTGTCTATAAGAAAATGTAAAAATAATATACTTTGATAAAAATGTTTCTTATGTCCTTGCCTTAGGTTAAGTTAGGTTATCCTTATTGTGTTCTAACCGTCAAATTGTAAATATAACCTAATATTAGTAAATAATAAGTATTAATTAAAGAGAGAAAAAAATTACGATTTACCTTCTTTCGGGAACTTTAAATTCTGAACGTAATTTATCAGCAAGTTTCAATTCATTAATTTCTAGTAACTTTACAAGAGTATCATGCAATGTCAAATCATGAAAATTGTTTTTTAATTTTTCCTCTAAACTGCTTTGATATCTCATTAACTTTAATTGACTTTCACAAGTGATTAATGAAAATTCATCACGTGTTCTTTTATAACAATTGATGGCTTCATTAATAGATACAGAAATTTCCTTGGATTTCTACAATAATAAATAATTTAAAATAAAATAAAATTTGATTTATAACAAATTAATGTTAAAAATAATATATAAAGGTACATTTGATTTAACTGATTCTGTAATATGATATAGTGCTAATTGCTCATGATTATCTTCTTGGGTATACATATCCAATAGTGAATATCCTGATTGTTGATGACAATATTTTATATATAGTGCTTGGGCTACAGAACTTTTTTTTATTTCCATCTAAAACAAAATATTATAATTAGATTAAAATATGGTTGTTACATCCAACTTTATGTTTATAGATATCTAATAATGTATTGACTTGTAAATTAACTTCACATAATTCTTTATTTCTAAATTCAAAACTAACTTGGAATTTTCCAAGTGGCATAGAAGTTTGCATATGAAGTAAAACCATATAAATAAGATCAGTATTTCCACTTTCGACAGCTTTATTCAAAGCAATATTATCTTGTTGGTATTTTAACAATAACGGTATTTGCAAATTTACTTGTGTTTCATAATCTAAAAGCTATTAAAAAATGACAAAGTTATAAATTATATAATATAACATATTATATATATATATAAAAGATAAAAATATGTCAAGAAAATGGTACTATAATTTTAAAATTATGAAGACATAACATGTTCATTTTTTCAACATTTTACATTTAATCAAATGAAGTTCAAACTTTAGATCATATACTATAAAGTCTTATCTCAATTTCACAAAGAACATATAAGCAACAAGTCTCTTGATGAGATGCACAATTTGTGCATATATGAAGAAAATTATACATATATATTTCATATATTTATCTAAATTATTTTATTTTACTTAAGAATTTATAAGTTATAAAAATGAATAAATTGATTTCATTAGTAAAATCACCACATTTTATAGGCATTTAATAAGTATTAATGACTAAATTGTGAATAATTATTAATTATATTTTAAAATGAAAAAATAAAAAACTGCATATTAATTAATAAAATAAATATATTAAGTCTCCTAGTGTATATATATTCAATAGTAGTACTGGGAATTTGCAGACTATTACAATCCTATTAGTATCCCATTCTAGACTCCTATCAAGAAGCCTATTGTCAACAAAAGAAATCCTGAGACAAAACTATAGTATCCCATTTAGGACTCATAACAGCAAGTCTAGACTTGATAGAAGAAAGAATCCCAACTCACACAGCATTTTAGAAAAAATATTGTATAAATATTTTATAATTATTAATGGAAAATATTCTAATAGTATTGTGATAAGTACAAGAAAATATTTTAAACAAAATATTGTGTAAATATTTTATTATGATTATTGCAAAATATACCAAATGATTGCAAATTTAGCAAAAAAAAAACATTTTAATTGCTTGTAATGAAGATCTCGTAGAATTGAGGGTAGGTATACATAAATGCCCGCGGAATATCCGAATATTATACAATAATATAGGCATGCCAAAGGAGGGAAATTTTTTAATTGCCACTGCCAATTTAATATGGAATCAGATTGATGTCATACTATGTTATACACTCTATGACTAGGTGGGGCCTTTTTTTTTAAATTTTTATCATTTTAATTAGTTTACATTTGATTTCTGGTGGTTTCCAAATAGGATTCTTGGGACGAATATTTGATATTCAATATGACTATTGGAACCCTATCAGGATTCTCTACTATCCCTAAAAGGAATCCTGTACATTCCCTACTATCCCAAAAATGAATCTTGTACATTCCCTACTACCTCAAAAAGGAATCCTGTATATTCTCCGAGGAGTCTTGGTGATACTAGGGTTTGTGCATTTAATCAAGATGCTTGTGTTTATATAATATGCTTTAAATCGTCTATACAGGAAAGATAATCAAGGTTCAATCCAATGCATATAATCTAAGTTTCAAACCTAATATATAAATTTATACATCACTAATCTAATAATATTATATAGGTAAATACATACTTTTATAGCCAGTTGTATTCGGCCAGTATTTGCTGCCATTTCAGCAATACTGTGATATGAAACTCCTGAATATTTACCAAGTTTTTCAGCAATAGTAATTGCTAATTGTTCTTTGTCTACTTGTGTTTGTTTCACCTAAAATAACACTGCCTATTTAAAAACTAATATTGATTTTTTTTTTTATATATCTACCTTAAATTTAGCCCAATGAGTTAAAATGCGGCTAGATCCTAGATTACTAGATACACGAATAAAAGAGGATGCTTGTAAAGCTAAATAGTAATGTCGTTGTCTGACAAGTTTATCCAATAGTGTTTGTACTGATATTTGTTGCAATCTAAATATACATAAATAAATCTTTTAAAATGTTAGTTTTGTCCTTGACATTTTAATTGTTTATTATTGTTTATTAAAACACAAACTTTGGTCTACATATTTTTTATTTGAGCTAAATTAAATGGAGCACTTGTGCCTTCTTAGTAAATTTTTTACATAATTACAATTTAAATTTAAGTAAAAATAATATTAAAATAAAATATTTTTATACTTACTGAGGATATGTTATAGAAATACCAATTTTTGAATCCCGAACGGCATTTAGAACTCTTAGTAATCTGCACATATTTATGTAAGGTTCTGGATTCCAATTTTGCAAAAATGTCTTACCAAACTGAGCAGCCTATAAAAATTGTTAGTTTTAATAACAAAATATTTAACTACTAATAAAAAATACAAAAATTTACTTTCATCAACAACTTTTGTGTTGAAGAATCCATTTCATGTCCTGCAGCTTTAATACAATGATCTACTGCAGCTTCTAACATCTGACTTACTAAATGTATATATTCATTAGCTCGATGGTTTCGTCTCTAAAATAAATACACATTTTAATATCAAAATATTAAATGCTTAATTATATTAATTACTTCAAATTGTTTGGATGCTTCGACTAAATAAGAACTAGGACTAGTACTGTTAATACGAAAAATTTCTTGCACATAATGAGGCACTAACTGTAACATATCATTTGAAAATGCTCCTATAACTCTAACACAGTCAATTTCAGACACCAAGCAAATAGGATCTGTATATATAAAAGACACTTGATCCTCAATTTTACCAACAATCATCACTGTCTCTTCCATTTTAAAATATAATGCTACACCTTCTGAACCACACCTATTTTTAATATAAATTAAAAAAAACATTGAATGTTTAAAATGATAGAGTAATGATAATTATTATAAAAGTACCAAGCCATTTGATCAATAGAACTAGTAAAAGGTTTCTTATAAATTCTATAAACTTTTCGTAAATCTGAAGATCCAATCCAAATGTTATTATCATTATTTAATAAAGCTATATGTTTATGATCAGCTGAAATACACATTTTTTTAATTGTATTTGTAAGATTTATGTCATTGTTATAATCGTTGTCATTAAATCCAATTACCTGTAAAAATACAATTTAAATTAAATTCATTTTTAACTAACCTTCTGTAATTATCTCAACATACTTGTTGTTTACACTCGGCATGTGAAACAGAATACAATGAGTGCTGTGTTGAAATCAACACATTCGTTTGCCTTTCTAACAATATTATGTCCCATGCAAATGGTAAACTATTGAAATCTGTTAAATAAAAATATAATTATTAATATAATTTTATAAAAAATATGGTTTAATTAAATATTTATTTATGATACAATAATTAATTATTATAAAAAAATCTAGATTTATAAATGTTGTGTTTTACCTGGCCGTGTTAGGCTTAGCAAATAAAGAACATTTATGTTGGTCGTTGGTAAAATTAACGGTTTATTAATTAACACGTGAAACTAGATTAAAACCTTGCTAGGTACTAAAAACCACTATTAGTAAACCATAAACATACAAAGTAAACGAGTGAGACAGTGTTACCAACGATACCACACTCCTCCCCAGGTTAATATGGAACAAATATAAATATAAATACATAGAAATAATATAAAAATTAACAGATCAAATTAACAAGTTAAAACTATTATGACAAATTACAAAAAAAAAAAACCTTGAAACCTGGAAGATGGTTGGCGGTTTCTTACTGGTCTGACACTTTGTTCCATAGCAATTCTTTCTGGGGCAGGCTGATTAATGTCTGGCACCAACACAGGGAGCCCAGACATATCCTGAGTTTGAGTATCTCTTTCTGGCTGTGCAATAGAGAAACAAATATCCTAAGTTTGGATTTTAGCACCACCAATATCCACTTGATTGAAGAATGAAGCATGTCGTTTGATCCATTAATTTCCTTTCTTAGCAATAACTGTTGATCCATTAATAGAGACTACTATGAAAGATCTGGGTTATAAAATGATGTTAGAGAGATTTTTTTAAACTGTTTGCAAAGAACTATATCAACTTTAATTGAATGATAAGAATCATGTTTAGTTTGTAAGTACTCCTTCACTATATCTTTATTTTTGTTGTCTACCAAAATAACTTCTTGTTCTTCTGCTGTAACTTTAAAAGGCAAGTTGGGTAAAATATTATTAATTGACCTCTAAAACACTAATTCAAACGGTGACTTGCCAGTACTTGGAATTAATGTTGATCGATAGTTAAGTAGGAAGGTTTCCAAACTTGATGTAAAATCTTGACTCTCAATCAAAGCGCAATGTAAATTTTTTTTATTGTTTCTACAAGACGTTCAGCTTAAGGCTATAACAGTGTAACGCAATGCTGAAATATCTTTAAACTACTACAACACGGAGAAAATTCTTTGTTGTTGAAAGGGGGACTATTATCAGATTTGAGTTTTATGGGTACCTCGAAGATAGAGAAATATTTAAGTAATATACCTAGGTTTAATAGTATTAAAACTTATAGATGGCACCACATCAACAAGAGAAAATCTAGAAAATTAATTTGTAATGAGGAAAATGTATTTATCATTGTGAAAAGAACCAGCAAAATCCACAGCCACATTCTCGAACGGTACTTTTATTGTTTTTGTCATGACATTGGTTCATGGGTAATAGATAGTGTAACAACTTGACAAGTAATACAGTTTTTTACTGATTTTCCACCATTGAATCCAGATTTGGAAACCATACTTTTGTTCTCAGCAGTTGTTTAATTCTGACTATGTCCATGTGTCCTTGATATCACTATCTATCACATCTATCCCAACATATAACAATCCCGTTATATTCTGTTAACTCCATGTTAATAGTCTTATATTGCTGAAAGTTATTCTAGTCATCTTCACCTTGCAGGTAAGCTACTACCTTTAGCAAAACTTTGTCCACTGATGTTTTTTTTTATACCTCGCTAAAGGGTAGTTTGAACTTTGAAGGGAACAACATTTATAGCTATAAAGTGTATATAAAGTTCTACGCTATTTCTAGTTGTGTTTCTAGGATGTCTTGAAAAATAATCAAAAGGGTTGTTAATGCCCTTCTGATGTGTAATATGAAAACTATACTGTTGTATTTTGAAACATGTGTTATTTCTGTTGTTCTCGAGAACACAAATCCAAAAAAATTTATTTTGGGTTGGCAAATGTAATGTTTTTCCACAATAAAGTTTTATATATAACTCTTGGTATATTTGCTAAAACTTGACTTTTGACATTTTGAAATAATTCTGCTACTGCATTTATACCAAAATTAAGACGAGTGTATTGAAAAATTCCAACAAGGTAGAAAATATTATAATCATTTTAGAATCATCAACCAGTGATAGTGATACCTGTCCTTCAGATCAATTTTACTGAAAATCGAAGAACTATTGAGTTGAAGAATTATGTCATCAATGGTTGGGGTGATATGGAGCTCACGTTTAATGGCTTGTTAACAGCATGCATATCAATCAACACGGACAACATTCGGGCAGCTGAATTATTTGGTTTTGGGACCAAAACGATGGATGACACCTAAGGTGTCAGACCAATTGCCTTTTCTATGATACCAGTTTGTTCAAGGCGATCCAATTCATTCTCAGCAGTTATTCGAAGATGAAAAGGCACACGGTAATGTTTTTGAGCAACTGGCTGAATATTCTTGTCAATGTATAGGTGCACTTGATAGTTTTTTAAATTTCCCACATCCATAAATAGCTTTAGAAACTGACTAACTACATTAACAACTATCTTGATAAAATCCAAATCACGTGAAGTTTTATAACTAATAAGTGATTCCTTGTCATCAAGGGTAATAAATGTCTCTACATTAGTTTTAATATTATCACTATGCTTATATGTGCAATAAAATTTTCTTATTAAATGTAGTGCTACCTTGGATCCAAATGCAAAAATTTGTAAGTTTGTTGGATGTAACTTCACGGCAGACTTTCTAAAAGTTTGTATGAAACTGGAATGGCTAATTAAATTAACTTCTGACCCTAAATCTACTATAAATTTAATTAGATGATTGTTTACTAGAATGTTTGTGACAGGTCTGCTATGGTTAGTTGCAAAAACATATCCTGGAGGTGAATCGTCACTATTACAATTATCAGTTTCAATTAAGTTCTACTGTAGTGTAACTTCGTTCACTTGTTTTACAACATGGGACTTGTTTTGAGCTGATAGACACACTTTTGCAAAATAATCTTTTTTTACAAAGATCACATTCTATTTTTGCTGCAGGGCACACACTATGTCCCTCACTGTGCCAACCATTCCCACAGTTTCTACAAACCTTGTTTATTTGCTAATGTGTTTATTTATTGTTATTTTTAGCTAGAACCGCTGAAACGAGAACAATATTTTCTGTTGACTCAATCATCATAGTTTGATAGTCAATTGCTTCTAATCTGGTTCTTCCTTTTGGTTGTTTTTGAAGAGTGAAACGTCTACATTTTGAATTGGTAGTGTATTGGATGATCTGTGATCTAACTTCATTATTCTGGTTAACAAAATTACAGCTGAGCTTTAATAGTCTAGCATAAAATTGCATTAGGTTTTCATTTATGTTTTGCTTGGCTTGTATTGTAAATTTTATAATCACAATTTATCTTATGTTTGAAATGACTGCTTAAAACGACTTTGGCAGTGACATATTTGCTTTGTCCTGAGATACTAGTATGATTGATATATACCATATACTTCTTCACTCACATAGCAACTTTGCGATCATCACTAGACACATTCATAGCCACCAAAAAATTTTCGAACCTATTTATCCACCTTACCCACTTTTTGCCAATGTTATACACCTTGATGTAGACATCGAATGCCTCAAATTGAGAAAATAAATTGTTCATAGTATCGCAAAACGCACTATCCAATCGCACTTACACATGTTATTTGACTCGAATCTTCGTCACCAAATGTTGTATTTTACCTAGCCGTGTTAGGCTAAGAAATTTTTATTATATATGTTATTATTATGTTAATGGATTGAAACAACAGTCCTCATTGTTTAAAAGTAAAAAATAAGTAATATTTGAATTTATTGATTTGTTTTTTTTGTTTTTATTAACTATTAATACTAATAAGTGTTTATCAGTGGCGGTTTGTCGGCTTTGAAAGTAGGTGGGTGATTAAAAATTATTTATTTTTGAAAAGCATAGAACACAATATAATAATTATGTACTAATTTAAAAGGTATTTATTAAACCAAAATCAATACCATATTTTTTGTACAGAAAAAAGATCTACATCGTAACAATCAAATTTTTGATCTAATTTTTAGAACACTACCAAATTGTTTTAAATATTTTAAAAATCATGCACAGAACACTGATTTTATTATGATTATTATTTCTTATATTTGAAAAACACAACTACAAAACAATATAATTATATTAAAAGTACTTTTCCTATATGAATATAAAATATTCAAAAGCAATAATTAATATTGACCTGACATTATGTATATTTATTTTTATGAAATAAAATGTATACCTGGAATATCAGGTAGAATGTGAACTTTTACTTTTGTAATATCATTCATTACATAAATATTGTAATATTCTGTTAAAACTGCTACTATAGTTCTTGTAAAGTTACTTGTGATTTTCGCATCTAATAATTTTACATCCATTCGATCCTATAATAAATAATTTGAAACATAAATAATAATACTTTATACATTTTAATATAAAAATAATATTTTAAACTACCTTAATCATACTAAATGTATGCTGATAATTTCCAAATAAATCATAAATTAAAACCAAACCATTATCTTGACAGCATAATATTTGTTCATTATTTGACCATCCTAAATGTATTAAATGATTTGAATTCCACTATATAAATAATAATAAATTTAGAATATATTATAATATTTTTATTTTTATTTTTAAAAATATTTATTATTTATAACATTTCATTAAATATACTATAATATAAAGTAAAAATAATAATAATAATAATAATACCAATAATTTTGATTTCAATACTAATTTTATTTTAATATTTCATAAATTGGTATTCAATATAATTTAGAAAAAACGTTTACTTATTAATTCCTAGTTCTTACAAATGAACTCTATATTCAAATTATTTGTAGTTTGAGTCCAATGTTTAAAATATCTGATTATTAATTTGACATTATAGTACAGTATCGGCTATTGATACATTTTTATTATTTAATGGAACTTCAGGATAGGCTCTAATTATAATAAAATATAATTTTCGACAAAAATTAACACATGAACTTTAAAATGTTCACAAGTAGTTTCCTAATAATAAGTGTTCAAAGTTTAAATAAAAACAATAATATTATATTCATAATAATAATATTATATTCATAATAATAATATTATGTCCATATTAATTTAATAAAATGATGTGCTCTATAGTTGTTGAAAAACTTGAGTGTCGATCTAAGACATGGCGCTAGACACATGTAAAAATACACCTACTTTTGCAGCTGTATGCAGTAGGTTGTTGCCTGAGATTACACTTATTTGGGACAGAGTGCCTATACAGTATATTTCGCTTTTCTAAATTTTAAATTTAAGTTAATATTTCTGTATTAAAATTTGAAATTATAATTAGAGGCTAATATGTTAAATGTTCACTTTTTAGCCTAATGGCAAGAAACAAAAGTATAAATGGATAAATCAATCTTTTATATAGTTACCACAAAAGATGAAATAATTTTCCCAGATGATGTGTATACAGATATTATTGGTTTTCCAACTGTTTTTACGGACACCAATTTTGTTCGATCTCGTATAACAATAACAGGTCCTCCACAAGGAGCTGCAATTACAACGGATGTACTGATATCTATTTCATTACACCAATACATATCAGAATACATTTCAAGTTTCCTGTAAGAAATGTAAAACAAATTAATAATGATTAATAAATTATTTATAATTTCAATTTTTCTTGTATTTTAATTAGACTTAACAGTACTATGTACTGGTTTGGGCCAACATTTTTAAGAATTTAAACTTTGTAATACTTAAAAATAAAGACTAGCATTTTCCATCTTAATTTTCACATAATTTTAATGTGAAATATAATGTAAAAATACCTATTCCTACATATTTTATAAATAGAGTAAATCTGATTTAATTAGAGACAGGAATATTATGCTTGAGAAATTATTCTACATGTGTCTTTTAAAATGGTTTTAATTTTTTTAAAATGCCCAATATTTATTATATACCTACCCATATACCTAATACCATTGATTAATATACATTACTAAAAATAAATACATAATCAATGATTTGGAACCAACTTCAAGAATATTTTTCTAACTATTTTCAGTTTAAATAATTTTTATATTATCTATATTTATAATTCCATTTATTACATCTTTGTACCTTTATATATATTAAACATAAGTTTAAGAATCTACTCAGTAGGGGGTGGAGGTACTTCACTCATTGGATAAAATACAATTCTGAGTGAAGGTTTAGTGTATAACACAAGTATTGAGCATTACTATTAGTAAACATATGACGTCAATGTATATGTTGCTGTAGTAACCTGTTTGGTGTAAATTTCAAGTTTCTGGTATTTTAATTTTCCAATTTAGGTATAATAATTATAAGTCTTTTTTGGTAGTTATAAATTTTAAATAGCCATTAATCAAAATCAAAAAATGACCTATAAAGTAACAACTTGAACAAATTTCCCATTAAAAACCTCTTTACCGGAAAACTCTTCAGACTAAAAAAGTGTATACATACAACATTTTTATTTAAAAACACATCGTTTTAAAACCAAAACATTCATTACTAGGTACACTTAGAATCTAAAATAAATTAAATATTTTAGTAAATACCTATAAATTAATATTGATTGGATTATTTTATCATTTATCCAAAACTAATTTTATGTGGGTACCTACTTATAAAATAAATAAATATAACTTGGATAAGTACCTACCTATGTTATAAAGTTGTATTTATAAATTTCATGAAACTTTAGAACCCTACTATTAACTATGTTGTAATATATATATATATATATATTAATTTAATTTATACCTGAAGTAATTTTCAGTTCTATATGGAACCCACTCGGATGTAAGCAGTGACATAATTTATCGTTGATTAAATAATTCACAAACCCAAACAAAGTTTTAAAACTATTAATAAAATCAAAAATTCTTTAACGCTTCCAGTGTTTTTTTTATAATTTGTATTGTGAATATTGCATTTATTATGTTGCATTTATTATCAGTTTAGGACATCCGTCAACTCGTTGATAAGTGTTATCAGTTTTTTTTATCAGAAGAAATGTGCAGATAAATAAAATTTGTTTGAATTTGAATAAAAATAAAATATGAATTTTCATACGAAATAATAATAAAACAATGTAATAAAATACAGTTTATTATTATACGAGCACTTATATAACGTCACAATTGATTATATGTAGTTTGTAAAATCTTAATACTGAAGTGTCCTTCCTTAGTTCCAATATGATTATTTCTATAGGTACCTACATGAAAAACATTTTTTTTTTAATTTATCTGCCTCAATCTCATTACGTGTACTTTGCACTCAGAAGCTTGATAATTTTTCGACGGTATTCATTTTTCTTCAGGTCGAGGTACCTAGTTTTATTATTATTATTATTAAATATCATCGTATCTAATTGTTAGTAGGTAATAATTTATTGCTATTGTTATTTTTTAGTTTATAAAATAATACAAGTACAATCATGCTTGAAATCTTCGAATTGAAATGTTCAATTCAAAATTACTTATGGGGAAAGAAAGGTTGTAGTAGTGAGGTCAGTCGTTTGAGTTTGGCTGGAAATCATATAGATTTTATAGATGAAAAACAATACTATGCTGAATTATGGATGGGTGCTCATAATAAAAGTCCTTCGTTAGTAAAAAGTTCTGGTCAAAAGTTGAGCGATTGGATTAAATATAATGAAGAAGCATTAGGTGAAGCATCTAAATTAAAATTTGGCAATGAATTGCCATTTTTAATGAAAGTGTTATCCATAAACTCAGCACTCTCTATCCAAGTGCATCCATCAAAGGTAAATAATGAATGTTTAGCTAAATCAACATTATTGTTTTTAATTAATTTAGGGTCATGCTGAAGAATTACATAAACAATTTCCTGAATTATATCCAGATCCTAATCATAAACCAGAAATGGCTATTGCTCTAAGTGAGTTTGAAGGACTTTGTGGTTTTCGTCCATACTCTGAAATTAAATTTTTTTTAAAAGGTATTTAGATAAGTATTGTATTTAAAAAAAAAAAGTACTATAAATAGGTAGTAATGATGTGATTATGGCATTTAGAAATACCGGAATTTGAATCAATAATTGGACATGAACTCATTGATGAATTTAAAAAAGACAATATCAATTCACAAAATTTGCTTAAAGAAATATTTAAGAAATTAATGACATCTGAAAAAGAAATTATAAGTCAAAATATTAGAAGTCATAAAAAAAATCTACAATCTTTATGTAAGTGATGATGTTGAATAAATGAAGAGTCAAGGCAAACTAAGAATATTAACCATTGAAAAATAAAAAATGCAAGGTCTTAAAAAATCAATGTACCTGCCTACCATTTTATAATTTTATTTTAAATATTTATTTCCTATATTTCAAACCAATAACTCAATTATTGGCTCCTCAATATGAAAGCCCATAAAATATCCAATATAAACTGTATTCCATAATATAATACAAATAAATATATTAGTAAATTTATTTCAAATTAATTACTTTTAATTATTTAAAAATTAAAAATATTTAAAAACTTAATAGGTAGAGTAATATTTAAAAAAAATTACCTACCTGTATTTTATATCATATATAATAATAATAATCTTATTTATTATACATAGATATATGAAATTTAGAATAAAAATCCCGTATAAATTTACAGTTGGATAAAATCTCCCGGAAATAAATAAAATAAAAATAATGGTGGAACATGGATATAATGTCCACAAGTAGACAATTTATTTTTAAATAACACTTCAGCTATTATATTCCTTTGAATTATTAGCTAGGCACCTAATTGTATTATTGTTTATATGTTGAAAGAGCTTGTTGGTGGTATGAAAGGGGTTTTTTAACACAGAAAATAATAACACGACAGTTATATTTAAATTATAAAAAAAAATTTGTAACAATAACACATATTAATTTATAATTTTATATAGTCGATATTGTTAATACTTATTTATTTTTTCTTGTGGATTATATTCTATTTTTAAAAATCTGGGAAGATTTAGTCTGGAGTCAATATTTATTGTGGAGATTTTGTCAGTTTACCAAATATACCATCTACATTATATTATTCATTATATGTATATAATAAATGATTATACTATATTGTTTATTATAGAATATAATTTATAGATTAACTATAATAAAATAATAATCAACAAAATTGAATGTTATAATAAATTTTAAAAAAATGTGCAAACTAATGTAATAATACAATATTATTAACAGGTGCTGATAAACAAAAAATATATTTGTCAAAATTATTTAACCAACTCGACTGTTGGTTTCCAAATGATATCGGTTGTTTTTGTATATATTTTTTAAACTATATACAATTATCACCAGGTCAAGCCATCTATTTAGGAGCTAATGAACCTCATGCTTACATTTTTGGAGGTCATACGTCTTTAATTTTGTATTATTATTTTTTAAATAACTATTATCAAACTAAATTTGTCGATATATCTACTTAAGATCTTTTATTATATTATATTGTAAATTTAGATTGCATTGAATGTATGGCATGTTCTGATAATGTCGTAAGAGCTGGATTAACTCCAAAACACGTTGATGTACAGACCTTATGTAGCATGCTCAACTTTAATGGTGCTCCTAGTGAATCCAAATTGTTTTATGGAGTTCAAGAAAATTCTTATACAACAATTTTTAGGCCACCTGTACCTGATTTTGCAGTTGCTCATATTAAAGTATGTAAATTAAAATAAATATACCAATTTTAATAATTACATTAAGAGGCCGCAACACCAACGAAAAATCTACCTAAAAGCGTGACAAAACTGTGGGACTTTGAAAAGTCGGATTTCAATTCTGAAAACTGTTTTGAATTCATCAGTTTGTCTTCTAGGGATCGATCGAGGCGTTTATTTTTATTTTATTTTTTAGTC
>JAIPRL010004876.1:0-17426 GCA_025469235.1 Pemphigus obesinymphae | reverse complement strand
TGTAATAATAAAGAAAAATGCCTCGATCGATCCCTAGAAGACAGGCCGACACATTCAAATCTTTTTACAGATTGTAAATCCGACTTTCCATAGTTCCACAATTTTGTCAAGCGTATTGGTTTTTTAGTTGGAAATTTCGTGATTACACAACAATAAAAAGTGATACGAGTATGGGGCTATTTTTAGATTAATTTTAAAATATACATAAATATTTTTAATTGTTAGATTTTTATTTTTCATATTATTTTTTAAAAATTGCCTATACAGAACCCCTTAAAAATCGCAGGTGTTGCGGCCTCTTAAAGTATAATATTATATTGTATTTTTTGTTTTTAGTTTCCTGCAAATGGTATTTTTGAACTATTAAAAAGAGAATTCGCTTCTATAGTTTTAACTGTCCATGGTGAATGCAAAGTGAATGATCCATCAGGATTGATGTTTTCAAGAGGAAAAGTTTTCATGGTTCCAGCTAATGTGATAATTAAAATACATGTAGGTTCTACATTTTTAGAATTATACCAAACATTTGTAAATATATAAATTTAATATTAAATAGTTAAACTTTACTCATTAATCAATATATTTAAAAAATTTAATTATTGTACCTACCTATTAGTGGCAGATCCAGAGAGGGGTGGCAAAAGCCTGAAATTTTATAACATGTTAAGATTATTTCATGTTATATTACATAATAAATCATAAAATCATATAAAGTACAGTAAAATGCTATATAAAAAATGGGTTGGGAGTGGCAAATGCCACTTTGAACCCCCTCCTGGATCTTCCACTGCTACCTATATTTATAATGTGTTCATTTATGTATACTATATTTAAATATTTTAAATAATTCGAAATTAATATTAGTATATTTTACATTTTAGTGTATTTATTTGCATTTTCTTTTTAATCAATCTATCATAATAAAATAAAATAATTAATAATTTTGTCATTTTGTAAAAATCTTTTTTTATTAAGTTGATGCTGGTACAATTTTTATACCAAATTCTGTTTTGCAGGACCAGTCTATTTACTGATTTATTGATTTATGGCTGATTTTCTATAAAATATCCTGTAGTGGTCCAATAGAGTTTAAACTTGGTGAGAATCCTACAACCTCTTTAGAGAGTTGTAAACCCACCCAGAATATACTTACCGAAAAAAAGGGCAACTGAAGTTCCCAGTTACCCGTTACAGATTTAGTACCTTATAAGAATACTTATCAAATCGGCTGATTCCCAGCAAAATGCACAAAGATTGTCCGATTTATTTCAAAATTGGTAAATATGATAATCTACCATAACGTATGTGCTCTCAAAATTCAGTTTACAACTGTAATATGAAATCAGGAGAATTCTCCTATTATATTATATTAATAAATTGTATTATAATATAATAGTAGTATCATATTTACCAATTTTGAAATAAATCAGACAAGTTTTATGTATTTGGTGGCGAATCAGCCAGTTGGATAAGTATTCTTATCTATTCTTTGGTCTCTAAAGAGGTGTATGAGTGTGTTTAAAAGATTCTCACCAAGTTTAAACTATTGGACCATTACAGGATATTTTATAGTGAATCAACTATAAATCAGTAAATTAGGCAGCACCTATTTTGCAGGAGAGGTTATCACGGCTTGTAAAGTTACCTAACAGATTTTAATTTTTGTTTTTTTTTTTTTTTAACGCCACACCTGTTTTTTAAGGGGTTTTGTATAGGCAATTCTTATGAATTTAAAAAAAAAATGAAAATTCCACAATTAAAAATTATTTTAATATATTTTAAAAGTAATAAATAAATGAATAAAATAAAAATAATACCACTTTTCATTGTTGTGTAATTGTGATATTTGTTAAAATAACCTGTTATACTTACCTACCTTCATACTTCAAGATTTATGACATTCAGAATTATCGTAGATCTTAATTTTGGCATTAAATAAAAAAAGAGAACTTTTTTTATATTTTTGTAAGTATTTTACATCTGTAATGATTAGTCCTTAAAATATCATATTTTATATTCAAATCTACAATTATTTGTAAATGTTTTAATTGTATTAAAAAACAAAAATACAATACCTAACAAACTATGTTTTTATGGAATATTTTTGGGGTGTGGCATCCTTTTAAGAAAAAGTGTAAGTTACAGGGCATATTAAATTTAGATATTTTTATTTTTGTTTGGAATTATTATTTACAAATTAACTTTTAACCATTTTTTTTTTCAAATATGCTGTTTGCTGAAAATATATCCAATTATAAAAATTAGTTTCTAATGTCCTCAATTAAAAAAACAAAAAAAATTATCAAAATCCTCTCTGTAAACGTGCCTGGCTATTGCCTAGTACTGTAGCCAGTGGGTACTGGGGGCAAGTCCTTTCCGTCAAAATATTTAGTTAATTATGTTTTTATTCTATTTGATTGGTTTCCATCATGATATATTATATAGGTAATTATTTAATTAATTCTTAGTTTGTGGTTTTCATCAACGTATTTAATGGGGCTCAGAGGTGTCAATTTTAACTTAATTTATTTATATATAATTTTAAGACGGAAATTTTTCAGTGGGGTAATTATTTTTGTATAGTGCAATTTAAAAAAAAAAAAGAGCTATAGAATGTCTCCTCTCAAGAGGACATTTGTGGTCAAAGGCTATAGTGCCTTGAAAAAGTCGTTGAACAATAAAAGAAAGTTATCAATTTCTCCTAGTGCCCCTCCCCACAAAAAAAAAAAAGTTGACTCCTGTATTGCAATGTTGTTAATTTTAGTATTTTACTAATTTTGAATTTTTTTTTATTGTTTTTGGCACTTATCATCTTATCATCTTGGTTTATGATTTGTATCACAAACAAATTTTTAATCAATACTTAATCAAAATTCATTATAAATAACAATTTTACAAATTTTGTTATTAGAATGTAAATTACATGACAAAATATTATCTTCTATTATTGCGATTACCTATCATATATGGATAAAATTACAAATATTATAATTTTTTAATGTAGATAAGCAGTATACCTATACTTTATACTTCATATTACATAAACATAATACTAACTATATGCAAAAATTGTATTCGACTAGGTGTATTCACTGTTTGGCCATTTGATTTTTAAATAAGGTAAAAAATGAGTAGTTCTTCGAGTAGTCCATCTATTTGTGTACATCCATTGACTGATAATCCAACATTAGCATGGGAGAAAATTAAAAAATCTCAAAAATTTTTAAAAATACAACCACCTTTACCTAAAGGACCAGTAGCAGATAATAAAGTATGTAAATATATATATTAATATGTTTTTTATGTTTTGGTATTTCAAATTGCAATGTTTTTGACATTAGGTCAGGGTTGTGTGTATGAGCGATACACATTCAAAAACACATCTATTAAAATATGATGTTCCACTTGGAGACATTTTTATTCATGCAGGAGACTTCACTAGTTGTGGGGAATTGAAAGAAGTTCAACAGTTTAATGAGTGGCTTGGTCGGTTACCTCATACATATAAAATAGTGATTGCTGGTAATCACGAACTCAGCTTTGATCCTAAATTCACTCATCCTATGAATGAAGATGGAAAAAGTTTCTCATCACTTGGATATGAAAGTGATCTATTGAGTCAAGTAACTCAACAAAAAAACAATAAAAATGTTTTAACTAACTGCATATATTTAGAAGATTCTATGATTGAGTGTTATGGTCTGAAAATTTATGGTACTCCATGGTAAGAATAAAAAATTCTAAAACTGAAAAACGTATCTTATTATTTGTTTTAAGTTGGATTAGTATTTAATAACTATAATATCTATTTTCATAGGCAACCGGAATATGGTGGTTGGGCATTTAACATTCCTCGGGGTCAACCTTGTTTAGATAAATGGAATCAAATACCTGATGATATTGATATACTTGTAACGCATTCTCCACCATTAGGCCACGGAGATTATTGTTGCTCCGGCGTAAGAGCAGGATGTGTAGAACTCCTATCTACTGTTCAAAAGAGAGTTAAACCAAAATATCATATTTTTGGACATGTACATGAAGGTATTATTTTTAATGCGGACAATTTTTAATTTTTTAAATTTAGTTTAGTCTGGAAAAATAATGATGAAAAAAAAGCGGCTGGGCTATAATGAACAAGCACACTTTTATACACGTATTATCCTAAAACAAAATAATATGGGCAATCTGTTCATCAATAAATTAACTATTTTTATTGCATTATTGAATTGATATCAATTGAATAAAAGAAATATCATAGTGTAGTTAACTCGTTTTTGCTTTGAACCGTGTGATCGTTATAATATATTTAAACTTAATTAGTAAGTACCTAGTTAAAAACTAAAACTTGTATAATTTATTTTTTCACATACCATATTACGTATAAGTTAGTATACAATTTTAGATTCTGAATGAAGCAAGGAATGTATTTAAAAATGATTGTAAAGAAATTTTGGCTATGGTACAAATTCAAGTCTCTAATAAACATTTATTTGGATTTTTGACTATAATTTAGGCACAATGTACTCTTTAAGAGGACGCGACACTGACAATTTTTCAATGATAAACTTGCATTAGCATTTTTCATTTTTATCAACTTACAAACATATTAGAAATCGCTAGATAGTTTATTTTTTATTTCGTCTTTCTAAAATATTTATAAGTCAATAAAAATAAAAAATGCGTAAACATGTTTTTTTTTGACAAATATTGTGATTACACAAGAATTAAAAATGGTATTGACGCAAGACTATTTTTAAATGACATTAAAAATATATTTAAATATTTTTGAATTGTTGGATTTTCTTATTTTATTAAAATTGCATTAAGTTTGCCTATACAATACTCCTTAAAAACCAAGTGTGTGGCATCCTCTTAATGTCAATAAGACATGGCTCATTAAAAAAAAAAAAAAACACATTGAAACGCAATAATTATTAAATATATATTATACAGCAAAAAATAACATGCAATTGTAATATATATTGTTTTATTATTTTAGATTATGGAATAACAACTGATGGAAATATAATATACATAAATGCATCAAGTTGTAATTTACAATACTCGCCAGTTAATCAGCCAATAATTTTTGACATATCATTACCCAAAGGTTTTACCAAAACTTCCTAATTAAAATGTTTTATTTTATGCTATTTTATATAGTTTATAATATTATTTATTTTTATATTTTTTCATAAATTATATATTATTTGAATATAACCATTTTGTAGTCTATTTTAATATATTAACATATTTTTTTTTTTTAAATATAAAAATTTCTAAAATGTTGTCACTATATAATCTATTAAAAATACATTTAAAGTAAAGCAAAAAAAGGACTAAATCCTTTTAAAACTAAAGCTCTTTAAAATGCACAATAAATATACAAAATGTGTTTCCATTACCAAATATCACTAATAATATAATAATGATTATTTATATTTTGTACATAGTTGACATAGTAACATAATTTTAGATAAATCAATAATTAAAATAGTCGTTTTCAAGAAACTCAAGACACGCACGACACTATAGATGTTATACAACTGAATTACTTATTTTCTTTATTTTATGTTTTATGTCACATATAGATAACTGATTATACAATTTAATTGTGATTTTTTTTATATTTTTTAAACTTTGAAGATATTTTTGACATTTGGGTTATAAATTCATTTTTTTAGAGGAATTTTTATTTTAGTTCATCAACATCTGGGATCTAATAAGTCAATTGTTATCATATAGTTTATGACTTTATTTCATATTTGTTTGTATTCAGTGAATTATTGGTATTGATCTAATTTTAGATTTTGAGCGTAGTGATGAATGTATTGGTCTTACAATATTTAAAATTTAATGTATTTGGTTTTTTATTTTTTTATGTATGTATATTGTATATACAAGGCAGAAATAGTAAAGAGTTTTCTAGTATTTGATAGGAAATTAGATACATTTTTTGATTTTTTGAGTAGTTTTTAGTTATTTTTTTATAAGGAAAATATTAAATAATACTAAAAGTTGTTATAAATTAGAAAATAACAAATAAACTAGTCATGATTACTAACTGACGATTTATTATATAGGACCTATATTATAGGCGATCTATAATATAAATAACTACCAAAAAAGATTATAAATTGGAATATTAAAATTGACTATAGCACTGTCTATATATTTACTATATTGATGTCTTTTTTTTTTTTATTAGCTGTATAAATGCTAATAGTAATATTCATATTATATACACTGACGCTTTGTACAGAATTGTTTTTTTTTAAAGAAATGATTTATCATTGCTTTTAAATTCAATATTTCAATAATTATTATTATTATATCATTGTATAATATATTATTATTTAGATTTAGATATGTTTTTAACAAATTTTTAAAAGTAAAGAAATTTGTATATTGTAATTTGAAATCTATTCAAATGCGGTAGTCCAATAATTTAAAAAATAATCATTAAAAATCAGATAGAACTTAGGCACCACCTACAATGGTAAAAAAATAAACATGGCGCCTCCAAATATTTAGCTAATAAATAAATACTTGTAATAATTAGTAATTATAATGAATTTGCTAGGTAAAAAAAGTCTGTTTACTCCAAAAACATGTATACATTCATAAAAATAGATATATTTCACTGGTATTTATGAAAGGTTTATTTGTTATTTTCCAACTTATAACAATTTTTTGTTTACATTTTTGTACCTAACAATTATAAGTTATATTGAATTTTATAAAATTGAGTGTTTATCATATTTTACAGTTTTATTTCACAGTATATTTTCATATACCTATATGTTTATATTTATATATTTTAGTTTCTTGTTATCCTTTTATGTTATAAAAATTTTCAACATGTTTATTATCTCATATATTTCACTAGGTTTATAATTCTTTATACACATATTATAATAAAACCCTTATCAAATAAAAATTGACTAAATGCCACCAATAAAATATTTTAGAACAATTAAAAATATATAGTACATGATGACCATGGGTTGAATTTATTTATAAAATACAAATATAAAATAACCAATGACTTTTTATAAATATAATAAAAATAATTTTTTGTCAGACTAGATTTGGAGAAAAATAAATAGTAAACTTATTAAGAAGTATGTACTATAAATAAATGAGTAATGGAAATAATAAGTATTAATAAACTAAAACTATAAAATCCTTATAAGTAAAAAATATATATAATAGTTGTATAAAAATATAAATGTCTATAAATTAAACACGGCTTGCTTGTTACACACATGGGAATTCTAAATCATATAATGTAAGTTCACTAAATAGCTTTAGAAAGTTTTACATTTTCATTTAAAATAAATAATTATTAATTATTTCTAATTCACAATTACATAGTAGATATAGTTTATAAAAACTGAAATAAGACTTAGATACTGGTTGGCTCCATTACAAAACTAATAAATAAGATATTAAACGCTTAGTATATAGTTTTAAAAAAATTCATTTAAAATCATAACAAAATTCGTAATTGGGTGGGTCAGCAGGTACTGGAGGTGGATCTTGAGGAATATCTACACCAACTCCTTCAGCATCTAGAAGTCTTAGCTTTATCTCCATCGATAATAATGTGTCCAAATCAATTTCAGCTTCTTTACTTGTCATTTTATTTCCTAAATAGTAACCACATAAATAATGTAAAAGAACAATAATTATGATTAGTAATCAGGGGTGAAATTTTCAAAAATACAGTACTCCCTCGTTAACACGAATTATTGAATAACGCGAATTGGTTTTCCGGTCCCGAGAAAGGCCCTATATTAAAAGATAGGTTTAAACAAATTTTTCGATTAACACGAAACTCAAATAAATTTTAGGAACCATATTGTTGTTTTATTGATTAACACGAATAGAAAAATGTAATTTTCTATTTTCATTTTAATAATCATATAGTCGTATATCATTTAATCTTTATTACAGCTAAGCAGTTTTATTGATGCCTTATCTTATCCATCTTATTCTCTATTGTATGAATGTATGTAATCTGATTTGGCCCTAATCGCTCTTGTTCAAACAAAATGTTCTATTGATTAGTTTTAATTGACTTTGTTGTGTGTAACTGAAGTGTAAATTAAATGAGTAAAATGTATTTATACATAGTATTAATGTACTGTAATATGTATAATGTAATGTAAAATTTCTTTTTGAAGATTAATAAAAAAGTTTTTGAGCGTAAAATAGCGGATTTGATTTAACCTTTTCTTATAAAGCGAATTAGTTTAACACAAACAATTTTGTGTTAAGTGTATCGGTTTGCACAAGTTTTTTTTAACAAGAACAGGTAATTTTGTGGTCCCATTGAGTTCTTTAATGAGAGAGTACTGTACTATAAATGAAAATAACTATTTATACACCTAGTAATGCATTTATTCCATCAACCCAATAATCATAAACCATTTCATCTGGAGCAACAAAATAAAGTGGTGTCATTTCTGCAGAGTCTAAAGTCAATGAAAAAGCAAGTTGATGTGTAGTTTTGCGACCTCTATAAAACAAAATAAATCATTTACTTAGTAGGTATTATTATTTACTAAATTTTTAAAAAAATGAGACAGTTTCCCAGTCCATCTTTAAAAAAAAAAATTAATATTAATATTTACTTGGCATCTTTCATATGAGGACAATCTTTACCAGTAAGTAATACTTTTATATCAACTACTCCTAATTTATTTGGAAGTTCTTCAATTGTGGGTACACTTTTATCATCACAATCACCATAATGTAAAACTTTATGGTTTTGCGATAATCTCACAAACCAAAATTTATCTTTTACTCTCTAAAAGAAATTATAAAATATATTCATTAATATTTAATTTATAAATATTCAAATTACTTGTCCTCGTGGAGAATATTTGGTAAATCTAGTACCATCAACCATGTAATTAAGTCGTTGTTTTTTAATAAGTTGCACAATCTCAGGTGTAACCAATTCTTTAAGTTGTACTATAGGACGAGCATGACTTTCCCATTTCTCTCTAGATGTACGTTCTTGTTGCCAAATATTAGTAATTTCCGAGTAAGTCAGAGTAGATAACTTCTGTCGTAGTTTTTCCAAATTAGCTGGCTGTGAGCCTAAAGCTCTAGTAATTTGCTCACGAACAACACTTAATACCTAAAAAAACAAAAATGTATATAATAATATAATATATTAAAATAATTATATTATCTCCCACCAGGAACAATCTTATTAGGATAAATTTTTCGTTATTTAAAGAGAAACAAATTACAATATATATAATATACTATTAGTGGATTGTACTCTGTAAGGTGAAAAAATAGGAACATCTCTATTTTATTTCTATCAGCAATGATGATGATTAAAAACATAATTATGGTGTGTTATATTACTTTGGGTGAACATTTTACTGCAAATTTACTGGTTATATTTATATTTTAATTATTGATTAATTTCTTCAGTTAATAACAATTTTTTTTGAAATTGTACTAAATTTCAAATGAAACTTTAGATCATATTGACCAGCTAAAAGTTAAAACTGAGTAACAAATTACTTCTGATAAACGGTGGCAGATACTAGAAAAGATCAAAACTATTTAATAATCAAGATAGGTACATACAAATCAGTCATTTTTAAACAATTTTTAGGTTTTACCTTGACAAAATCTTCTGTTGTTGCTCTCATTTCTTTCCATGTTTTATTCAGTAATACAATACAAACACAATACAATTCATGGAAAGGATGATCGTGACTAAAGAATATTTGATGGTATGTAGTAGTTTGTTCACTGGGAAGTTCACCAATTCTAAGTACATTACAAAGTAAACGTACTAATTCTACTGATGATCGACCAAAAGGACATTCATGTTCATCTGCTCTACATGAATTTTCAAGAACAACCTATATTTAATATAAATTAATTGTTTTTAATAATTTATTTTTTACACGTTTGATGTTCTTACTTTTGTATATGCATCAACATGATTACGAGCAAAATATACCATACAATCTAAAGCCAACATTCCTGGTGGAGTTTCTGTGAAATCTAATGCAGGATTTATATCATATTTAAAACCCAATTTTTTATAATCTTTGGTAAATGGTCCAATTTGTCGTCGATTAGTATCTCCACCACTAATAGTGTCCAACTCAAATGCAATTTTCCGCAACTCCTAAATTTTAAATACAATATTTAAAAAAGCAATAATAAACTATTTCTTTCGTTAAAATAATTATTAACAAAGCTTAGGTGTGATATACATAACTAATGGTCAATGGAACAAATTCACTTTACTGGGCTCCTTTTTTTATTTTTAGTACCTATATTTATATATTTAGTATATTATTCTTTTCAAATTCCAAATGTGTAAAAATAAAGCTGTGGAAATAAGGGGATAAAAAGTTATTCCATACATAGCTTATTGAAATAGCACCAATTATGAGGAAAATTTGTTCCGAGTTTGTTTATTATGATAAAATAAAAGTGCAGTTCCTATTCTTAGAGTGAATATTTTATTAATACTGACAAAAAAAAAAAAAAAAAAAAAAACATCTAGCTGATGAAGGAGAGAGAGAGAGAGAGAGAGAGGACGTAATGAAACAAAAGTAAAATTCAGCCATAGTTTTCAGCATGAATACTTAACTATTCCAATAGATCATATGTATGGAATGCATATGTGCAAAATCTGCAATTTCAAATTTCTATTTATAATTTTTTATATATTTTTTCTTATTTCCAAATTTTATTTGAACTTAATTAGAATCAGAAATAAAAATACTATTGATTAAAACAATAAAAAAAAGTTGAAAATTAAAATTGTATGATATATTATTTATAATAGTAAAATACATATAGAAGAATACCCCCTGGACCAATGATAGAGGAAATCCTGAGTCAATTTGAAATTTTAAAAATCCACAAAATCCCCCGGTGAAGATAAGATATAAGATCATAGGAGAACTACTCAAAATAGGGACTGCCGATTTATCTAAATACATATATCGATTAGTAAATTTGAAATGGAAAAAGGAAAAGATACCAAAGGAATGGAGGACAGCCCTAGTATATCTCATTCAAGAGAAAGGGAATATACAAATATGTAGCAATTATCGAGGAATTACACTGCTTAATGTAGCTTATAAAATCTTATCTTATTGTCTACTGGATAGAATCAAACCCTGGGCAGAGGGGATTTTATCTGACAGGGACTATCAAGCAGATTTAAGGCAGAATCACTCTACGATAGATCAAATCTTTATCCTACGTCAAGTTTTACAAAAAACTTGAAAGTAGAATAACAAAAGTGTATACATCCTATTCATAAACTACAAAAAAGTCTATGATTATATATTATATGATTATAGAGAATCCCTAGTTAATACTTTTAAAGAATTTGGAACGCTTCGAAAGTTAATAAACCTCATAGTATGTAACATTGGTCACACTGACATTAAAGTAAAGGTAAGACAAACTCTATCAAAGACCGTACATGTGACGACTGGGTTAAGACAGGGTGATGCCATGTTGCCTAAACTATTCAACTTAGCATTGGAAAAAGTAGTAAGAGGAGAAACAATAGATAGGGATGGCGCCAGGCTAGGAAAAAAGAATATTGGAATTTTTACATATGTAGACGACATAGTCTTGTTGGCAGAAAGTAAAAACAAACTCAAAGAACAACCAAAAAAATTTATAAATACTGCAAAACATATGGGCTTAAAAATAAACAGAGAAAACCGAATATATGGTAGTTCAGAGGCACTTTCCAGATGATTGCTGTAATTACTTGGGGGTCGAAAACTACAAGTTCAGAAGAGTACAGCAATTCAAATACCTAGGCGCCTTGTTAATGTAACAGAATGAAATATGTATTGATATAAGAGCAAGAATCCAAGCTGGTAATAAATGCTATTTTGGCTTGACAAAGCTATTACAATCAAGGTTAATTTCAAGAAATCTTAAGTCCCAAATATACCAGACACTTATAAAGCCAGTTGTGACATATGGATCAGAAATCTAGACCTTACGAAAAGTTAATAAGAATGCTTTATCAGTGTTTGAAAGGAAGGTACTAAGGAAAATCTATGGACCGTGCGAAAATGAAACTACAGGGGAATGGAGAATATATAAAAACAAGGAACTCCGGGAGCTGTATCAAAACCCAAGCATTGCAGAAGATATCATCAAAAGAAGACTTAAGTGGGCAAGTCATTCTTGGCGTAAAGAAAGATCATTGCTGAGAATGGTACCGTAGAATGCACCACAAGGAAAGAGACCACTTGGAAGGCCGAAACCACAATGAGAAGATAGAGTAAAAGAAGATGTAGAGAAAGTGAGGCTAGGAATGGATTGGAAGGAACTATGATTGGATAGGGAAAATTGGAGGAAAATTTGTTGGATGGCATGGTCTTGAAGGCTGAAGTCATGAAAAAAGAAAAGTAAAATACATACTCTGTAAAAAATCTAAATTTTCACACATTTTTTCAAAATTACAAAAATATATTTATAATTTGAGTACTTGTGGATTTTATTATACAAAAAAATAACCCATTTATTTAAAAATAACCTCTCTAAAGTATCTTCTGTTGAAATTTGCTACCAGAAAATGGGTACTGATTGGAACAAATCTTTTGATCAAAAAGTTGTTTTCAGAAACAAAAAAATAATAAATAAATAAATCATTGTAAAACCACTAACTACAAAGTTGTAAAGTATTTACAATATAAAGTATTTGATACCTACTTATTTTATTAAATACTTTTTCAATTACATTTTTTTAACAAACAAATCGGGATTTTATTGCAATGATAAAATTGTAAAACCAAATTATTTTTAAATAAATATTGTTTCATTTTCGACTGTAATATTCGAGTAATATTATATGGAAATAATAATTTATTATATTAATAATACAATTTTCAAAATGATTTTATTTTTGCAAAATAATGTAGATGATTTCAATGTTCAAAGACTAATTATTATTTATGAAAATGAATACCAAATATAATTTCAGTTTATCATTTTATTTTAAAAACTTTGAGTATTTGAAAAACATTCCAGATACATTTTGAAATAATATTTTTGGTATACTCAGAATCTTCAATATTTCATAAAACACTTATTTTCAGTTAATTAAATTAAATTGATTTATTCTGTATATACATTCGATATACTGTAGCCTATAAATGTTCATACTCATTTTGTGCACATCAAATGTAAAACCAGCATAAACTGTCACAGAATAGGTGTGTTGTGCAGGTATGTGGTGGAATGACACAGCATGAAGCATGGCAGAGGGATGTGCCAACCAATCCTATTATATATATATATAATAAATTATAATTTATTTTTGCTACATAATTTAAATTTAAATTAATTTTAGATGTTAAATCATATGGAAATATTTAGTTGATATAATGCTAGATTCTCTCTCCAATTCCTCAATATGTTATGTTTATGAATATAATAAACATAGAATATTAATGGATACCTTGATTTTTTCATGAGCATCTTGATCCTGTGGATCCATTTTGGTATTCATTCTTTCTTCAAGTAGTCCAAAACATAATGTTTGCATAACATAGAGTTGATGAGCCATTTCTGATCCAACTTCACCAGATGATGTTTGTATGATATTTTGCAATATAACATTGCGAACTTGTTTAGTACATAAAGTACTAGCAATAATTTTTCGCTTAGCTGGATCGGCTTTCAAAAATAAAGCATTAATCAAAGAAAGTGCATTTTGTTGTATAATAGAATTTTGATTTTCAAGCCGTAGTACAAGATTTGGAAACCCCACTTCCTTTTCTACTTGACCATACTTGGCAGAGCTGTTCAAAACAATACTTTCCAATATGGATAGTGAAGATTGAACAACTTTTGCTTCTTGAGGCCTGGACGTTTGATTATTAACATAACTGGCAACCATATTAATAAATGGAGTTTCTAAAATATCCCAAGATACAATTCCATGGTCCATTAATTCAACAAATGAAGCTAATGCATTTGCTAACATTGCTCCTTGACATTTACCTGTAACCAAAATAATTATTCATAGTTAAAGTTTAAATATAAGCAATTTATTATTTAGCAAAGCATTTACCTCTTTCGATTAAACTAATAATAAGAGCCAACCCTTGTTTATTAATGAACTCGTGAGCAAATGTAATATCAGTACTGCATTCTGCTAACTTTTGCAGAGCGGAAGTCCTTTCATTTTTTTCGTCTGAGCCTTCAGAATGAAGTATCTGCAGTATGTCATGAGCAATTTTTGAAGGAGAAAATGCAAGTCTTAATACAGAACCATTTTTAATTTCATTTCTATTCTTTTCAGTGACATAGTTTTGATTAGTTTTCTCAGAAAATTTTAATGCATATTGTTCAGGATCAACTAAGTCCCAACCACTACACAGATCTTGGATAATATTAGTTAAAGGTATTTTTTGGTTAAATTCTTTAAGTTGTGGATTTTCAGATTCCATCTCGACCGCTATTTTGACAACATTTGCATCCAATGAAGGCATTTTGTCCGATTTATTTAAACTCATTAAATGTATAATTTAAAAATTGGAAGATCAAATTCTGTAAAAATAAAAATATATTAACACGTAAAAAGAAAATGGTAAAATTTAAATATGATGTTTTATTTAAATTATACCTAAATAGGTACCTACATTTTATGATGGGTATATTTTTGTTTTAAAAACTATTCTTATCCTAATCTCAATAAAAATTAATTATGTATTTATCAGTCTACCAATTTGAGTTTATGTAAATGTATTTTATTTATTTTAAATTCAAATTAATATAGATTATTAATTATATCATGGAAACCTGTGTATAATACAGTATAGTATATTATACATACATGTAAAACTCATATAATACTACATTATATGGTATAAAATTAATTCTATTAATTATTAATTATGCTATTATAATAGGTATTAAAAATAAAAATAAATATATATTATAAAAAAGAATATGCACTGAGAACATTCAAAATAAGATTATAAGTAACAACTAGTTTCTGCTGTAAGTCATCATCAGGTTACAAATTAATAATAAAAAACCATTATTAATTTGTAACCTGATGATGACTTACGGCCGAAATTAGTTGTTACTTATAATCTTTTTTTAAGTACTCACAGCACATGTTCTTTTTATAATATATATTTATTTATATAAAAGTATTAAATTTTTCTAATTAATTAATTTTTTAATTTTTTAATTTCAAATATATAAAATATTAAATTTAATTAAAATTTAAATTCTCAAATATTTTCATGAAAAGAAAATACTTTCATGTATCTATTTTGTTCTGTGATTTTATTTATATTAATTGTTAAAAAAGAAACAGTAGTTAATTTATTATTATACAGTTATATTTAAAATATTTTAATAATTTTGTATTTTATAAATTATAATAATATTTAATATAATTAACTTAATCATTCTTCCTATTTTGTTTTTGGTTACTTGATACATACATATGCATTTTATTTTCTATTCACTATGGGAAGAAAAAAAAACAATTGACAATAGCGCAAACACATATGAATTTATATTCTATTTTTATTTAAATAAAAAATAAACTTGAAATTAAAACAATGATCCTCAACTTGTATTTAATTTATTTAAAGTGAATATCAAACACAAAAAAATATTGTTTTATACATTATATACTTTTAAATGATAAATTTATATACTTTTTAATGAGCTTTTGGGTTATTTTGAAATTTTTTTCAATGGAGAAAATAAATAGGTACAATAATAAACTTGTATGAATATTATTATGTATACCCAACAGCAATGTCACAGAGAAACTTGGAATAGATAAATAATTTGAGTTATATAGTGTAATCAGTGGCACAACTAGCTATAAAATCTTGGGGGGGGGGCTTTAGCCCCACCATCATATTGTCTAAAAATAGCAAAATATTTACTCCCTCTATACTCTATATAAAACAAAAAAAAAATAAATCAATTATAAGACAATTTTGTAAAATCATATTATTTTTATATTAGTTATATTATAATAATATTATTTTCTGATATTACCAAGATATAAAAATAAAAAATATATTATATTTACATTAATTATTTTTTTTTTAAAGTATAATATAGTATTCATATATAGAATGATAAATTTTGAAATATTTAGTACTTAGTAATTTTATTTTTATTTTTTGGGGGTAAAGCACCCACAGCCCTCTAGTTACACTTATGAGTGTAACTATATGTAAAATCTAGAATGGTTTGGCCATATTTGGAGAGCGGATGACCAATTGATAAAGTAAGTACAGGTGGGAAAAATAAAAAGAACAAGACTTTTAGGGAATCTCAGGACTCAGTAAATTGATGTAGTTGTCAAAGATCTGAGGACAACAGATCAGAATGTGACTTTTGAAACTGTTTATAATAGAAGAAGATAGAGAGACTCAATAAAGGCAGCAATTGTCCTTAACATGTTCAAACACCAGTGACGACTACATTTCATCATTGCAAGTTGGGTGTGCCTAACCAATGACGACTGGAATGAATCATAAACTATTATATGTACTTTTAAAGTATTCTAGAATACACAGTGGATGGTGTGTGACACCAAAATACCATCGGCATTGAACATATTAATGGACCAATAAGCTGAAGAAATTTAAAAGAAAATTATTAAATATTTATAAATTGAATATAATTTATGATATAGGTAGGTACCTATTTAATATTTTTTTAAAAATATAATTAAAATTACTTACTATTATTAAATAGTTCTTGTAAAACTAATTATTTTTAGTGGTTTATTATTATTAGTTATATAGTTATACATACTACTATAATTTGGGTCCAGGACCTATTGAAATAAATTTATTACTTAATAAAGTAGTGACAAAATTACTGATAGTTCACTTTCGAAAAACTCGACACTAATATTTATTTCGTTTTATATAGCGTATATAGGTAAGTATTTCTAATTATTTTTTTTAAATCAAGAATGATTATGATATCACAAATTAATGAAGTATACTTATTGACATTAATTAGTAATAATCAACGACTTAATTATTACAACCGTAGTTCCACATTCAACAGACTATATTATACTATGCAAATGAAAATATTAAAGAGATTGAAATGAGAAAAACTTAAGACAAAATATATTATATTTAATATAATAATATTATACTTGCTTACAATTTATACTGCGACTATGCATACATATTTGATATTATCATCATTATTAGGTTATTTATCATGATTATCATTATATTTTCAAAATATTTATAAAAGATACATAAGACCATGACAAAATAGATAGGTATGTCAGCAACATTGTGATACGCACCTCTGTGAATTATCCCCACTTTTTACCGTGTATTAAGTTCTCCGCCTCTCATTGGTTACATATATCAAGCATAGATTTCCAA